>VXBT01000320.1:0-190691 GCA_013400235.1 Oriolus oriolus
ACAAATCAAACCACTACAGCTTATAAAGAGAATACTGCATTCTCCACGATACTTGGTTCTTGTTCTTTTTAAATAGTAGTTTGTTTGTGTGGAAACACAGTGGAAATCACATAGAGTTTGACTTCTGACTTTTCCATGTACTTACACCTTAATTTGATCAGGGCTATCGAAATGGCCATCATAATTGTAATCGAACACTGGTCCACTGATGACATTTACCCCATTCCTTTCTCTAGCATACTTCTGAAGAAGCACATCATGGAAATAGTCCCATATCTCTGTCATAAAAAGAAAATAAAAGCAAAATTAATCTAAATTTAAAGTAATTTCACCGCTGAAGAAAAATAGTGTGTTTGTGTTTTCCCTGTAGATTAATAATAAAAAGTTCAGAACTAAACTGCCCATAAAATCAACTCTTCGTTACACAAAATTTGGATTTCATCAGAAGGGACATACTCCACCTGCCATTGAAAGAGGAATGGTAAATGCTGTTACAGTTCTGCAAGGCAAATTGCACTACTGGAGTATATAATGATTCAATCTAAAGCTGAAGCTACAAACCTACAGCTGAGAGGTTATTAATTTCTGGCTGATCTGCCTGGACCTGCAGTGTGCCAAATAGTAGGAACTGACATAATGGTTTTATGAGAGGAATATTCACCACCTGAATGTTAGTTTAACTGTACAGAACTCATATCAAACATCACTAGATAATCTGGCTTGTTTCACAGATGTCATTCGAGAAAATACAATTTGTAAGATATAAGCTACTGAGATGGTTCAAATATTTACAACTGGCATGGCAAAAAAACCTGATGGGTTTGGGGCATTGAGGGCATCTCCGATTGATTTACCTTTGTTTATGGTCTACAGTAACTCCTTGTAGTTTTCCTTGAAAAATTGGATTTTTCACAGTCTTTGATTTACTTGGAAGATTAAAGACACTGAGGTCTTCTGGATCTCTGGTTTTTATATCAGTGAACAAATAAATGAGGTCTGAATGTTTTAAAAAGATAGTTACATTATTGGGTTTTTTCCATCTCTTTCCTTACATAATTCCTCTTTTCATCCATTTTCTAAGAAAATGAGCCTAGGCCTAACAGTAAAACAAGACCATAAGCAGTTATAGAAAATTTCTTATCAGTGATTACAGACAAATGTGAGTCAGGCTGGATGGGAAGAATTAATTTAGCTTACCACACTTGTATAACAAAAACATCTATTACAGAAAGAGTATTCCAAATTAATGTTGTTGAGGTCTTCTCTTCAGATTTTGCCGAAAGAAAAAGTGCTATTTTCATTCACCTTGAGCATTTTCCCACAGGAAATTTTTATAAGAGTTTCATGGCTAGCATTTCGTGTAGGACGGCACAGAGGAAATGAAGAGTAAATTCACAAGCAAACAGGTAAGCAGAGATAAGCAGAAATCAGATGGGACTAGACACAGAGAAAAAACCCCATATAAATGTGTTTTAAATTTTTCAAACATCTACTTTTAAAAAGTTTTAAGTATATTTTCATAACATCTAGATATAGAGCATGCCATGCATTAATGTTTTAAATTCTTGTGATAGCTTTATCAAATCCAGAACCATAATTACAGAAAATTAATCATAATGAATCAAAATTTTGCAACCTACCTTTGAAAGCTGTGTACATGGGAACAATATTGCTGGTGAGTAAGGCATCATACTGTTCAAGATCAGATGAACTGTAGTCTATATAAAAAGACCAAAATATAAATGAATGGAATACTATACAAAGACAAATTGATTCATATGTCGCTATGAATTGTAGGTAGATGTAATTCAATTACATTTTACATTTGAGCATGAGTGTATGATCCTACTGCAAACATATCTCCAAATTTGTTTGTACAATGTGTTCAATAAATAATAATTATCAAATTTGAAAATAGGAAATGAATATTTCTGCAGAGGAAGAGGGACAGCCTTTCCTTCCAGCCCTTTACATCATTCCAACCAGTTTTCATCACATTCAAGTTGTCCCATCTTTTAAAAAAAACCCCTTAAATGTTCTAAACCAAAAATATTTAGATACAAGTAGCAGCTGCCCTGCTTTTGGTCAGTCTGCAAACACTGGAAACCTTTTTCTGCCCAACATGCTGATCCAAAGAAGTTTGTTTTGGTGTTTGGGTATATGTTTAAACATAAACCCACATCCAGCTGATTAAGACTTTCTAAGGTCTCTCTATAAAAAGAACCGTGCTCACTGGGAGGATAGAGGAAACCACGGGTCAAGGTCAGCCCTTCTGGGTAGTCAGAACAGTTTTGGCTCCAAGCAACAGGGATTCTAACATCAGGCCGCAGACAGTCTGAAACAGTAGGAGGAAGAGGAGATGTGTTTTCCTGTGAAAAGGAAAAAAAAGTATTACACCCACGGCTGTGGCTAAGCCAATGCTTTGTACGGTTGTAACTTTCTAGAATGGACTTCACTGAATCTCCTTCTATTTTCATAGTGAATCAGGTCAATGCAAGTAATGGACACTAATGTTTTCTGGGTAGTGTTTTCCTTCTACTTGTTTTAGGTAATTCAGGGAAATCCTTATGCACCGTGTAAAACTGTAGCAGCAAAATAAGGTTACACCTCAGGCAAAAACAGATTACACATTTGAGTCATCCGACACTTTTACATATTTCTGGAAACACAAACTCGATGTCACATCCTCCTGGAAAGCAGCTAGTATATAAAAATGACACTATCACCTCATCTTGGCATCTGAGGATGCAGTCTCCATAAGAATCTGTGCTGCTGAAGAGTTACAGATAAAGAAATCCACAGTAAATTTAGTACATTGTACTGGCTTCACTAACTTCACCAAAACATGTTAACATGCTAAGATCTGGCCAAAAGTGATTCTGATGAGTATAATCATTCCTATAACCTTCACTTTTTTTTTTCTGTAACCTTTTCTACACACTTTTTCATAATTTTACAATAACATTAAATCATCTGAATATGCTTTTCTGTGTTTAACTTTTTTTTTCATCCTCATTTACATGGAACTTATTTTCATTTTGGTAAGAATGGAACATATTTTGCTTTATGCTTTTATAAACAGTAGTTAAACATCTAATTTGATTTTCAGTACATTGTTTGTTTTGATCAATTAAAACCAAGCAGAAATAAAGAACTAGAATGTTCTTCTCATGTCTTTTTGTACTCCTTGATTTAATTCCTTCAGCTACTTTTTTCAGAATTCAAGTAGATGCCATGTTATGGTCACAGGCTGTATATTAATGGAAAACATATATACCATATGAAATGAAATATAAAAGATGACAAAAGTCTTCTTTTGACTCCTGAACAGATCATGTGTCAAAAAAAACCCCAAACAACCATTCATCACCAATTTGGCTCCTTCTATTTCAGGTCAAAGGACCATAATGTCTCCTGAAGAAGGCAGTTAAAACTAAAAAATGGCCGTGCCTGTCACATAATGAATTGTCTTTTTTGATGTGGATTATTGGTTTTGGATGAGCCAGTAATTAATGTCAAGAAGTATGAGTTATTTGCATTACATGACAGAATTTAAGCATCTGCTGTGGTCTCTTATGTCAAATTCAGCCCTCTTCAAGAGTGCTTGTCTTTTTGCAAGAAAATGGGCCTTCCTCCCTGGCAGACAGGTATAAAACCTCAAGAAAACAAATGTCCTTCAATCTTAAATTTTCCGTATTTCTGAGAATACTACGTAACCAAATCGCTATCTGACGTCATTTATTTAAGATCTGCAAGTGTATGTTATTCATCCAGTTTCCAAACTTCGAAATCACACAAAACCAGCAAAACTCCAGCCTGCATTACCTAGTGTACTGTTTAAGCCCTTCTTTACAGCTACATAATGATGAGATATACCCCATCTTACAAGTCATGTAAAGCACTGCACAGGCTGCATCCAAACATAATTCACCCAGGGTGCAATAAAAATTCTGTAGAATAGGGTTCCTGATGAATGGACCACATTTTTAATCCATTAGATCCCATATTTAAGAGTAGTACAGATATTTGATAACCTACAGGCTTTTCCACAGTGTATGCAGTCCACAGTGGCATCCAGATATCATAGCTGTATCCACTCACATACTGATGATGGGAAAGAAGGCAGTAGACATTTTCCTTCTGAAGAACTTTGGGTCTCCCATATGGCAAATGAGATGAGCTTGCATTTTTTACTAAAATTTAAATAATAATTATTGATTTATTCTTCTGTAACATTTGGGATGGCACAAGGGGTTAAGAGAGCAGACAAAAATTGTTAATTAAAACTTTAGTAAATACAAACAGATCCAACAGTAAACCTGGTCATGTGGTTCTTTAGGCTAATAAGTAGAAAAAAAATTCTAAAATAGTTTTCATACTGTGTTTAAAGTACAAAAGTCAGTATAATATATCAGATTAGCAAATTCTTGTTTCTTTGAAATTTCATACCAATGTCAATATTTTGAACTTATCTTGCCAGTGGAGTGAAATTTGCATCTTATTTGACTAGGAGGCATTACAATGTTTCCCAAAATTTCCAGAAACCCCATAATAAAAAGCAGAAAGAAGTATCTATGGGAATTTTTGATCAGAGAAAGGCAAAGTTATGGATACAGGGTAAGGAACAAGAGTATAGCACATAGCCTGACAGTGCTCAGACTTTCTCTAAGACTATTGAAATCTGTATGGTTTTTTCCAAAATTTTAATGGGATTCAGATCATATTCCTATACATACATGTTGCTATAACAGAGTTCCTTAGCATTTTTTAAAGAAATGCAAAGGAAAAATAATTGTGCTTCTGACCTGATTTTCCTACTTCACTTTCAATTGTAATTAACATTGTAAAAATTCCCACTGAAACCAGTGACATAAAATATAAACCAGGTGCAGATTTAAAAATACTGCTACCCTTTTCATTTTCTGCTACTTACTTTCTTCTGTGGTGAGATTTAACCTCTCGTTTAGTAGTACTTCTTGTGACGCATTTGAGATCTGTAAAATATAAGAGAATCATTCAAAATGAGCCCATTGTTTAGAAAAAAACAAAGCAAGCAGAACACACTTGACAGCGATGAATAAAAGATGCCAGAAACCCCTATTTACTTGTACACATATGCATCCCAGGCGATCTGCAGGAGCCAGACTGGAAACTGGACATGAAGATGGAGATGAGACTTCCCTTTGATGTGAAGGATTGAAAAAAGGTTTCTTTAAGAGGTGATTCAAGCTGCCATGTGTTCCGTTGTTTTGTGCTGGTACCATCTGCAACAAATCTGTTGAAACATTTGAAATTTGTAAACATATTTTAAGGCTAAAACAGTATTTTGAAAAGTCATTCTCTTTCCAATTCTACTCATTTCCTAGTCATTTTAAATGTAGAAGAAATAGCTTATTCCATTATTTAAACTATTATAGTAACTTCTCCCACCAACTTGCAGTTTTCTAGGTCTGAAGGCCCTTTGCTATCTTCCACTACATCAAGATTTAGTCATTGTAGATTTGAGTACTGTTGATATAGTTTTATACACTGTCATAACATTCACAAGATTAGATGGTTTAATGCAGAGTATCAATGTTATTGCAAGTGCATCACATTGTGAAACACAGTAGCCTATTGCATTTTTGTGTGATGCTTTAATCCATATTTTCTGAGGCACATTCTTCCTAATCGCTCACTGCTGGGACTGCAATGGTCCATCCCAAATAATGAGCAAGAGCAGTTAGTCTCTACAAGATTCTTATCCACAATTCCACAGGCATCAGTTTGACAGCAAACCCACATGGCAGGTGTGGTTCCCTCTGATTCTTTAGTGGAATTCTTCTGCAATCACGAAGAAACCTCCAAAGCAGAACAACTTGTGGCAGTTAATCTCTTAGCACTGTAAAGAAGGCCTAAGAGCATGGCTTCTTTGTTTTGGTTTTGAATGAATTCACTCAAGTTTTAGCTCTTGCAAGACTGGTATTTGAAAACACTAGTAGTTTATCATCTAAAGTACTGGATTGTTTCTACTCACCACACATAAGGTTGTAAACCTCAATGTTTTCAAAAGCATCCACTTCTGTTTTCTCTTTAAAGCTTGGGCCATATGCTAAGAATAGAGCCTAGATTTTGATAGCAATAGTAAAAAAGTGGGTTATCTAAAGGAATCCAAATTCAAAACCAGTTCAGTTGCACTTTATGAAAACTGAGACAGTGGAACAAAATATAGTCTTTTTACAGTTACAAAAGGTAAAAATACAGGATTGTTCTGGAAAGGAAGGCAAATTTCTGCCATTGCACATAATTCAACGAAAACTGCAAAACAGGAATTCATTTAGCATGACATTTTGAACTATATAATGAATCTTATTTGGCTTGGGGGTGTTCTTTTAATACCTGTTGCACTCTGAAGTCTTTGGGTCAGTTAAGGGTCTATGGCCATGGCTAAAGCAAGGAGCAGGGAACTGCAGAGGCCCATTCCAAGCTCAGCAGAGACCTGCATCAGTACCACCGATGGTACAGTGCTGGACAGCCCTTGCTGGAGCCTGCAAGCCTTGTTGCAGAACACTGATACCATGTACGGTCTCACAGGAGTTTCTACCACTTTATGAGCCTCCTGATCTGCCTGCCAGGAGATGCAGGAAACATGACTAAACAGGACAATGATCTGTTCTAAAATAATATTCATTTATTATAGAAAGACAACATTTTGCTCCTTTAGTTAAAAAAAAAAAAAAAAGAAAGCATCAGTTGCAGCACCTCGGTAAGCCTATAAGCTTATCTATTATTAAGGTGTTCATGGTAACCAGAATTTACCTTTACTTTCCACACAAACATTCAGCATAATTCTGATCACAGACATTTAGTTTTAACATAGTTGTAAAGATCTGGAAGGATCTGATTCTTAGGCAGAGAATACGGGACTTAGAGTGCCATGCTTGACCTTAGTCAAAGGTTCACGTCACACACGGTACATGAAAAACCAAAAGCTTGAAACCTCAAAATACTTTCGCCGTAACCAGAAATGAAAATGAGATGAAACAGCAGCACAGGCTATACTAACATACAGGTTATGCTAATTATTTTTTTGTTCTGATGATGTGATTAACTCTTATAAGATAAGCAGAGACAATGAGATTTAGCTTATTTGAGCATACAGGCTTTCAGATGCTCAGATGAACTCCCAGAGCCTATGGAGATTTTTCGGTCATGGCCTCAGTGGAAGAATGAAAGAACAAAAGAATTCAGTGTCCTGTAGTTAAATATGGTAGACTTGGTTTGCAGTAGTCTACCTGTCTCCAAGCAGGTTAAGGTAAGCCCAGATGGGTTTTCCTACAGGACTCCAAAGAAATAGGCCTTGTACACATTGATGAAAGGCAACACAAGTATTGGGACCTTGTATGTATTAACAGTTTATGTGTCTTGTGGACAGAAAAGAAAAAGCACACTGCAAAAACTATCATTATTCTGTATTCTGGTGATTTACCTGGCACGTCCTGATTTTGTAGATAAGAGTGCAAGACTTGAATAGAAATCATCTTACCTCCATACTTTTAAATTCGTTGTCATAGCCATGGTTACCTCCATCACAAGATGTGAAACCTTCACCCCTAAGGAGAAACCATCCCAGAGTGTAAATAAAAATGACACAAATATAAGCACTTAGTAACAGTCATTGTGGCTCAGAGACTTGGTCATTCCTTAAGAACTGACTCTGCTGTCATACTGCAGTATTTAAGGTTCATCACAGTGTTCACTTCTATGAAGATCTCATTCTCCTTCAACAGAAGGACAGTAATAAATTATCCTAGATGGATATGAGTGTACAGTGAAACAGTGTTTTCAAAATAAATTGAAAAAATGGCTATTTTTGAACTGAGGCCTTTACCCAGCTACACATTGCAGAACAAGTGTAATCTGTTTAGGAAGAATTCCTAGTTATATTCATTTTAACAGAAAACTTACCATGGGACAACAAAGAGATTTTGCTTTACAAGACAGTGCATTTTCATCATGGATTCTGAAGGCTGAAGATGTGGATAATGTGGGCTTGGGTTATGGAATTAATAACACATCAGAATACTAAATAGAATACTATTTAGACATAGTGACTAAACCTTATTTTTATCTACCCATTGCTGAGACACATGGAAAAATAAAGAGATAGTCACCCCATACCAGTTCAATGCACAGCTGTCAAGCGCATGTATCCTGTTTTCAGAGGCCCAAGAACATTTGAGCACAGTCTAAAATAGGGTGATTATAAGACTTTTTCAGGGGACATTTCTTTTTGTATGTCCTGGACAATTATTTGGTTACACCAAAACAAACAATCAAGTTGTATATTCATTTAGATTGGGCATTTTCTAATGTTTTAGTAGTCTTGAAACTCCAAGTTAGATCTCGCTTCTCCTGCTGCAATACTGTAGCTCAGTAAATACAGTATTGATGCAAACACTACAGATTTTTGTATTGAGTTTTCAAAGCCTCAGGCCTAAGCCTTGTCTGAACTGCTCTTGACTTACTCAGAGTTATTTTTTTAATGTTTCACTCTTACAGCAATTTTTTGTAATGACCAGGTAGTTATGTCTAATTCATTACCTTTTCAGCTTATCTTTGTATTTCGATAATGCAAGTACATCTAACATATGTGGAGTGCACCACCTCTACTGAACTGAGATGAAATGTTAACTTGCAGGCTAGTGAATGATGGGCAGGCTGTACTGTCAGCATGCATAACATGGGAAGAACCCCACTGGGATCAAGGAGTGAGGAAGCAGAAACTTCAACATCATATTCTGCCTGATGAAGGACTCCTAATGCTGATCATTGGCCATATCCACACACACACACCAGACTAAAGCCATCAGCCTTAGAGAAGGGCAGTTGAGGGGTGATGATTGCAATGCCAGGAAAAGGGCTAAATATGGGAATGCCTTGTGTAAAAATCTTACATTATTGTTTGCATTATTTTTGAGATTTTTTCTGTTAGGTAGTGTCCATTTTTCCTTTTTCTTTTAATTTTTTTTTTTTTGGTAAAAATTTGATGTGGAGCAATGATGATTCTTTTATTAGACTGTTAAGTTTCAAATCACACTAACAACGCATTCTTGGGGTTTTTTTCTACAAGGCATGTTTCCTATTTACACATAGTATAATTTTAACTGCAACAAACATGGAAATGTAACAAGTCTAAAGCAAAACAGGAAATGAAGCATCTGTGAAGGAAATTAAAGGGATGAGAGTGGGATGAAAAAAATAGCATAACAATCACACAAATTATGTTACCTCGCAACCAGCCACTGTCGATCCACCAAAAGATGAACTTTATCAATACGAATGTTGTTAGCGTAGTGGAACCGTTTGGGCAAGTCAGGAGTCAGATAGGGCTTGAAGTGCTGAGGGGATCTCCTGCACTGTGCAAGAGGAAAGAGTCCAGTCACGAGTTTCGCTCAGCTTCAAAAACCATCCCATCATTCAAAATAATCACAAACATCTTAGTGACAGGAATGCAAGTGCAAAGCTATTCACAGATAGCTTCTCGGATGACCTGCAAGATGTCGTTTTTGGCCCCAGAAGCAATGCAAGCAAAAGCGACACTTTTTTGGAACTCTTTGAAAATAGACTACATACAAGTCCACAAATACTGTGGTAAAAGTACACCTAAGGCTGAAAGACGCTCAGCAGAAATGTTTAGTCTATATTTCTGTACTAATGTCATTGGCATCTAGTTGGTAAGATCACACTTTACAAGAGAAAGTCCCCTGGCAGTTTATTTCTGCCACCTTCTGTCACTTTACCACTCAATAAATAACAAAGCAAGCCAAATATACACAATGTAGCACAGTCTAGGGTTTTAGCCGCAAGCCTGAACATGCAAATGCCCACTGCTCAGCTGTCAGCTAAAGGTCTTAGTTTTACACTCACATTTAATGTGTTAATATAACTGCTGCATTAGCAGGTGTGACATGCAAGAGCTTGGACTCGTGAGCCTAATGATAACCATACGACATACTGCAAAGACGTAACTATATATGGCCATCAGAAGCCATTCCAGCTGGCTGCAAGCATCATGGCAACGTTTCAGACGTGCTGCTCCTGATCAGGAATCCAGCACTGGGATAACCCAGAATATCTAAAATGCTAAGGGAAGAGCTGCTAGGGAGCTGGGTAGGCCACGGAAGTGGACCTGTTTTACCACACAGGCTGTGCAAACTATACCACACTTGGGGGTTGGTCTGACATCTTCACTTCTAAGTACTAGAGTTATATGCTCTGCACAGGATGCAGACTTTAACATGCGACATGAGAGTAACTGTGCCTCAGTAGTCATCAAAGTAGCATAGAGGAATCCAGGAACATGAAAAATAAGGATTCAATGTGCTTGCTAGCCCAGAAGAAGAGGTCTAATTAAAAGGAAAAATACAGGAAATCAACGTATTACTTTTATGTCTATTCATTAGCAATTAATATACAACACACAACTCCCTTCTCTGCAAAAAACCCTCATTCTAATAACATGACAGGGACAAAATACACTAACCATTTATGAAGAGAAAAGGAAAGACACATCCTGATACCAGGCTATTCCCATAAGGTACAAGATGTCACATCTCTGTAACTACTAGCTGTAGCAGTTTCAGCTGAGGTTGAGAACATGCAAATTGTGATATTCCCGTCATACCAGTGCTCTCTGATATGACAGACTCCACATCATACAGCAAGGCAGGGGATGTAGCACTGAGAAAACTCTTTCAGCTATTTCCAGCCATTGATCCTACTCCAGCATGTTCAGCAGGTTAAAGGAAGACCTCTAGTGGTGATTTATTGCAAACATACCCATCTGAGAGCCCAGAACTTTTACAAACTGAGCATTTTTTCTAGATGTACCACAACACCTGTCTACTGCTTAGCCCAGGACAACCCACAGAATAGAAAACAAACTGGCACTGAAGAAAAGAAGGGGAAGTTATGACAACACACTGAGAGCGAGCAGTTTAAATGTTTAACTCCCTTTAAATTGTAAAAGGAAAGAAATACAAAAAGACAGCTGTCCTACAAGTTTTTAAGTTTGTCCAGCACATTCATCCCACATGTATTAATGTATGTCTTGACCACTACAAAAAAAAAAAAAAACGGTAGTGAATTATCTGTCTAAAAATTATAAGGAAAAAAACCATGCACTGTCACATTTTATCGCTTTTCAGTAAAAGAAATAGGTTTGATCTTCCTTTGGCTTGCACCCTGTTCTGCACTTCTTTGTTTGTACCCTTCAGAACTCAGCTGTCAAAGTGTACCCACATGGGAGACACAGGCAAGCTTGGACCTGCCCTCAAGGGTTACATCCACTCAGCATGGCTCAGTTCCAAGCAGAACTACCAGCATGGGGCCCTGTGGTGGTGCAGCATACGTAAAAGCACTGCAAGTATTCCAGTGATACGTCAAAAGGTCCTAAGCGAGTCATACTGCCCGACACCAAAGGCCCATCTTGCCTAGTACTCTGTTTCAAATCAGATCTCAAAAATTTCCAGAATCAGACACTTAGAGAAAGTGTGTAAGAACAAGCCAAGTATTGAATGAAGCTTCTTTCTTGTACCTGCTTAGTTTCCTCTAGGCTTCAGGGACTTTTTAAGTCAGATGTTCCTTGTGGATCAGGTTTAAAAGCCTTTACAGGGCTGCCCTGCACTAACGTGTCTAAAATTCCCCCTTCCTATTTCTATTTCCAGCCTCTAAAACACTTTGTGGCAATGGGCTCTACAATGTCATTACCTGCTGTGTGGAAAAGTTACCTTAGCCTAGCCTGAGTGCAGCCCCTGTGGTTCAGTGCTAACAGATGCCTATTGCCTAAAGCATCTCTGTGCTGTATTCTGTTCTATCATGAAGATATACCCTGGTTTCTCCCCCTGAAGTCTGCCACTTCTCTTTCAAAGTGAAGTACAGAAAAAATTCCTCTGAACAGAGATCCCCTATGGCAAACCTTTGTGCATCATCTTTGAACAACTTCCAGAACTGCCTCCCATGGTACACTGGAATCAGTACACTATTTAAACTGGCATCATAGTTTCATTTTTTTACAAACTGTGTTTTTTCATCAGATTCCTATTTAGAGTAGCTATAAGTAAAAGTTACGAAAATATTTACTCACTGTGAGGTTTTTAACAATTCCTTCTGAGTCAACTGTTAAAAAGAAAAGATGAATTAATATGCATCCCAATGGCTGATGGACAAAGCCTCATGAGTAAAACTCAAACATGCTTTTTGTCTATAAAATTGATTTTCTTTATTAGCTTGTGAAGATTGTGGCACCTATAACCTTCCACAGGTAGGAATGCTATGTTTCCAATGGTAGCTGCCTGTAAGCGTGCCGGTGGAAGTAACTAGAACTTTGGGTACATCAAGACAGACTACAGAAAACTGCCATGGTGATGACTGCCTACACCTAAAGCTGACAGATCATCAGACCCAAGGTTTTTTCTCTCATCTAACCTCTGTTTGAAGTATAACCTTTTTTACATTGAACAGGACCTGGAGCACTTGTCTTGTATTTCGCTTCCAGCAATAGTCACAGAGAAAATTTCAGTCTATCTTGGTATCTTCACCTTGCATGTCTTGAAAGAGTGATTTAAACATTTGACATTAACTTTCTAAAAAGCAAATCTGAGAATCTGAGCATTTCATGGAAGGAAAATTCCTACATAAAATCTAAGACTATTAGAGGAAATGAGTCAACAATTTTATTGAGATTGAGACACGCAAAAAACATGAGTATTCTTTCCTCAGCTCATTACTATGCTTTTGTCTGACTCAAATCAAAGAAAGTCGGCTTTATGTCATATAAATATTGTGCCTTCAAATATAAGTACAGTTATAAAATATGAATAAAAAGTACAATGGGATCCCAGCTCTTATTTGCAACCTGCAATAACTATGCCTTTTACAATACTTTACAAATTCTTTAAAGTCAATACATAGAGCATTTCCATGATTTTATTTCCATTCTTTTCCTTGATACAGGAAGTTTTGGGATTTTTTTTTCCAGTCTGGTAGCACGGTATTTATTTCAAGTTAGAGTTAGCTCACATGGTTTCAATTTTCTGTTCTTTTGAGATGTTTGCTAAAGGGCTTAACCAAGGCTTAGATTCCACCGCACTAAGGTTCAGATTCTGTATTGTACACACAGTTAGAAATATTCACTGCTTCAAAAAGACTGACTCTGCCAATGTTGCACAAGAAAGCTGTGAAGAGCAGTGCACTTATGAAAGACCTGAATTCCAGTCCAAAACAATAAAACTACCTTTACTTCATATTTCCATGCCAAGAAAATACAAATCAGAGTCTGCGACAATCTTTTCTAACCTTCATCTAAATTTTATCTAAAGTGGTCATTCTTGGGAAAAAAAACCCCAAACAACTTCCATGGATGTTGAAGCCAAGTTAAGGGAAACAGAAAGCTGTTCACTTTGCTGATCACTACTGATTATCCATTTCCTTATTTATTTATTTCCTGCTGTATTGATTGTTCAGTCCCAGGACTGGTCTGCACTTACAGGTAAAATAGTCCTTTGGAACATTACTTGCTCGAATGCGAGCTGCAGGCCCACCATACATGTAGAAATCCACCTTTTCGAAGTAATTCGTCATATATTCTATCTGTTTGCAGTAGGTCTTCTCCATCCCTAAAGGGCAACATAGAAACAGTTATTTTTTATATGGCAAGGAAGATAAAGTGAATTATAAAATGGATTAACGCTACTAAGCCCACATATTGCACAGAGGAAGAAAACAGTGACTCAGTAAAATTAAATTGAAAAAAGAAGTATATACATTACCATGATCAGCTAAAACAATGAGGTTTACACACTTGTGCAGGTTTCTTTGTTTAAGTCCATCCATGAGCATCCCCAGTGCCTGATCTGCTGCCTGTAAGGCTTTGATGACCTGCGAGATAAACCAGTTACCATCTAAGATCCTTAAAGGTTGAACTTTTTGTCTTCATGCAAGTAAAAACGTAATACTTTTGGGTTACACATTAGCAAACATTGAAGTACAGCATTAGGAATACTTAAAAGACAGCTCTGAGAATTTGCCAGGCCACATGCTTCTAAATATCACTTTGCAATATAACTAAAGTTCAGTATAAATATAAACATTAATATTTTTTCTAATAGTATGATCTGAATTCATTTTCTGCCAGTCTGTTTGGTTTATGTGTCTTTTGATTCACACACAGTGTTGGAATCATAACCATGGGCTCAACCACAAGCAAAAACTCTTAATAAAAAGTCATAAAACAGTCATGGCAATTTTTCATCTACCATCCTTTCCAGGTCTATAAACTGGTTAAGTTCACAGTACAACATCATTTTTAGTGCAATTAAGTATAAGAAAAATATAGAAACTACTTACACCAGCACTAACTGGTCCAAATGAATGTCCAGAAGAATCTGGTTCTTCAATATATAAAGTGTATAAATGAGGCCTTCAGTTAGAAATAAATAAGAATGGAACATAATGAGAATTTAGAGGCAGCATTTGGAAAGAACATTTTCATTAAAAAAAAAAAAAAAGCAGCAATATTAAATGACATTTTAAAGGGAATTATGAGTAACTTCTTTAAACCTTGATAAAAGTCCATACAGCAAAAATAATCATTCAACTTCTCTGAGTTTTGTAATTAATCAACAAGGGCCCTTTGAAGCTATAATTCCAGAAACAATATCCAGTGTCTTTAATGGGTAACCAGAAATCACTCTGGAAAAATTCAAAATCTCAGACACTAGAGCAAACAATCCTTTTTGAGATTTAAATGGAACTACCACATGAAACAGCTCTTCCTGACTACACAGTGAGGCTCTAGAGAACATCTCTTAACCACAAATATATTAAGATTTTATTAGAAAATTATCATATAAAATACTTCATTTCTTTACATGTCACGAAGTTAACACGATGATCAGCACTGACACTTGCTTTTCAGCCTGAATTGCTTACTGCAATTACTTTCATGTATTTAACATTTCTTGTGCAATAGCCTTCATATAAAATCTCTCATCCATACATTTAGACTAGAAACTGAATGTTCAAAGTTTCCTACAGGCCATGCACCAGAAAAAAGACACAACAATAAAATAAAACTCATAGAACAGTACATCCTGTTCTGATATATGTTCAGTTTCTAATCTTTTGGACCTACAGTCTTATCATAGCTATACTTACAGAACAGGCTTAAGTTCAGCAAATAATCATTTGAAATAGTGAGGAAGATTCCATGTTTCACGAACACCAACAGGAATTTCAACTGCTAAGCATTAAAAGTTAAGCTATAGTCTCACAAAGCAGGTAGATATTACAAAGTGTTACCTCTCAGACTGGGCATTATCTAGCCATTTCAGTATTCCTGAAATTCTCTCTTCATATGGAATTGAACTGAAAAGAAAAAAAAAATTATGTTAACAAGACTTTCTGACCACTTCTAATTCCTAGATACAGAGAAAGTGTCCATACTCTAGTCATATATTAAAGTCACAGATCTGGAACTAAGAATGATGCATTTTAACAAGGTACAGCAATTAATTTTATTACTCTCATTTTTAATTGAATGTAAGTCACTTTAAGTGGTAAATTAGACAGACCAGCTTGTGATTTTGCGAACACAAACTTGTGTTGGTGGGACTACTTAAATATTTATAAACACTTGCAAAAAAAGATATTTTAAGTTCAGGAAATAAACCTGAAATACAAGGTAGAATAACTTTTATTCTTTCCAGCATGTATAAGCCTAGGACTTCCATATTTTAAAAGTAAGTAATAATCCCAGCAAAGCCTTTGTGAGATCATGTTTTGTTTCCTATGAAAGAATTCACCGATTAAATAGAAATAGAATTAAATAGAAAGAATTCACCCATTAGATCTGCTTTCCCTCAAAGTCATGCACAAGTTGCATGTTAGTTACTCACAGTACTCAGGTGTCTTCTGAGTACCAATCCTACACATCACTGCAAAGTCTGTTATCTATACAGACTTAGGGCTCTATGCTTGCTTTAGATTATTTTTCTAAATGTGAAGAGTCATGGGAAATACACTGCAATCAACACAATCATCAAAAATCTAGAAATAATTTACTAATATCAATGTCTTCCATAGCAAAACAAACAAACAAACTGCAAGAAACACAAATAAACAACAAAAAACCCACAACAAAATCAATGCCACAAAAACTATGAAGGCAATTGCTACTTCACATGTGTAACCTTTGAATGAACTAGAAAAAGCCATACAAGAACTATGATTCAACAGCTATGTGCACATTATCAAACATGCAAGCAAGACCAGAGGAAATTGATTTAGAGCCCGTCTTCCTTCAGTAGCTTCCCTATCCAGCATCCTCTCTTCAATTAATTTCTGTCTCCCAAGGCCTCTTGCCATGGCTTCCTAGTTTGTGTTCATTGTTTGAGGGTACAGGTTATCTGTAAGCTTATCCTCAACTGTAAGTATTTCTAAAGAGCTATATAATATCTGTTGATTTTATGCATGGAAATATGGCAATCATTGGTGCAGCTTAGCAGTGGCTACTAATCAGTTCCAGGATGTTCTCCTAGTGTTTTGCAGTTGGCTGAAACTTCCAAAATGCAGAATATACAGTACCCTTTGACTTTTACATTGTGAATCCCTTGAACAGTTTTGAAATTTTCAAGTATTTTTGGTAGTTCCATAACACAACCAGGATGATGTGATATGCCACTTATCTGTCAGACCTATTTAAAAATCTTGTATTTCATTTCTTTCAACTGTCAAATAGCAGTCTGGATTTTTGGAGTAATTTGCAGGAATTTAGTACAAGCCCTATAAAATCTTACCCATTGTATACGGCGTAGAAGGTGGGGTATGTTCCCCCAATTGGAGCATCAGAGCCTGGCCAAAAGAAGGTGCCTGCTTTCAAATTGTTGTACATTGCTGTCAGCCAGACCTTTCGGAAAAGATACAAACAAATGATTTTTTTGTCACCACTGGAGGATCTCAGATCACAAAAGCAGAAACATGTGCTGCAAGCATGCATTTTTCCTTCTCCTTTCACACATCATACAGTTACCTAACGACCATATCTGATCTGAAGTTTTGTTTCCTTTCACATTCTAAAGAAAAATCAGCAGTGTAGAAAGAATGATGTTGTCATTCCTTGGATATTCTCAGCATAGAATAAAACCATACAGGTATTTCCATAATTGGCAATGGCCAGTGATCATTTTTCCTGTGGCAAACCCCAGGATTATGAATATGGAAGAAGCTGCCTTAGGGATATTCAGACTCAACATTAGGAAACATTTTATTACACATACATTGTCAAACTGGAACAGGCTTCCTAAAGGGGTCCTTGCTGCCCTAAGCCTGTCCGTGTTTATGAGGCATTTGGATGACACCCTTAAAAACATGCTTATCTTTTGGCCAGCCCTGAGTTGGTCAGGCAGCTGGACTAGATGATCACTCTAAGTCCATTCCAACTGAAATATTCTATTCTATTAATTTCATTTTGTTTTGTTTTGTATCTATTTCTATTTCAGATATAGATTCTAATTATATGATTTTATTATAAGAGGACATATTAATCCTAAAAGGTGCAGCTCTGGTTGTGTTACAGTGTGATGTAATCCTTCAGGAAAAATACAGCACCAAAACCTGGGTATCTGAGTATACTATGAACACGGCCACACAGACACACAGACACACGTAGATAAATATATATTAAGTAAGTATACCACATATTGCATATGACTGGGGTTTTTTCAGCACCATTATTAGAGCTTGATATTTCTAGTAAATAATTAATATTAATCATAACCATAGGTACAATTCGGGGTTGTTACGAAATGTGCCTTATGTTATATATAACTGACATTTTTTTCAGAAATTAACCTCTTTGCTGCTCTCTTCCTTGCTTTTAAATGCCTGGACAATTGCAAATAGATATAAGTGTATTTGTAAACAGATGTAATTTGGAAACCAATTTCATTTTGTAGCAAGTTGTCAAAAGGCAAACAAAAAAAATACCCCAAAATCAAACCATACCAAAAGTTTACTACAGCTCCCTGTGGCAAGAAATCCATTCCAGTACTAGCCAAAATATTTCAGTCTTTTTTTACTAACTGTCACATTAAGTGAAAATTTCACATCTCAGAATTAACATTTCAGTTTTACTTTCATAACAAGCAAACTATTTTGTAGGCAGCTTATTATATGAAGCCCACAAGTTATCTAGTACTTGCTGCAAACATATTGCACAGTGTTGAATTTTATTCCCTTTTTATTTTATTATATGACACAAACCACTCTGGACATAAATACCGTATAAGAATCAAACCTACTGGTTGCCCTTTCCACCATGCAGGTTTGAATTTTTCCTCCCCTGAAAGTGAGAAATGTGCATTCAAGTCTACATCATACATGTTGTTATCGATGATACCATGAGATTCTGGATACAATCCCTGAAAAATGAAAAGAAACAAAATAAAATGCTTAGTCCTGAAATCAAACGGACCCTAAACTACATTTCAATGTACACTGCTACGGTGTTGCAATTTTCTAAGAACTGTTTTATCACAGAAACAGCACGCTTTCCTAATTCACACAAATCATCAGCTTCCTGCCAATGAATTCAGTGCGCCCATCAAAATCCTGAGCTTCCATATTTCCTTCCCAGCCCAATTACAACCTGATGTGCTATGGGTTAGGTACCCTGTGTGTCATGTGGCTGTGTATCAGCTGCCCAACACACCCTAACAAACACTATGTCCTTACCCGTGCTCACTGGTACCCAATTACACTGACAAGGATCAGGAACAACTGGCTCACAGGCCAGGGTCAGACAGCACACATGTACAGCCACACAGATCATGCCTGTCTATACCATCTCAGCATCTCTCTCTCCCTTTCACATCTACAGCATGAGTTCCCATGTCCCACAAAAAGACAGGCACCGCAAAATCCTTCCTGTGTTATCCAGACAATGAAAAGGAAAAATAAAAATTCTCACTTACTGTGACAATAGTATAGTGGTTTGGAAAGGTTTTTGTGGGGTAAGCAGCTCTCATGTATTTTGAATGTGTGCCACATGTTTCTGCAACAGATCAAGGCATTAATACACATTTTGTTTTTTTTTTTAATTAAAACCAAATGAACAAAAATCACCACAATAAGTTGCTGCAGTTTTAGATGGAGAAATGTCACTCCAAAACAAGACTCATACAATCCTGGTGCCTCTTTGTGAGCTAAGCCTACTGTCCCATCACAGTCAGTGATGCCCAATTCAGCTGCCTAAAGCCTAGGGGCTTATGGTCCACTGAGAAATCTTTAATGACCCTGTCTGGCCTTTAGATGCTGCTTCTACATCCTGTCTGCCAACCCAAGTAAATTCCTCAGATACTTCTGAGATCCAAAATGGCCTAGATACGCATGTTTATGCAATGAGACTGAAGCCTGAGGTCAGACCAAACAAGATACTCTGCAGAGCTGATTGGTGACAAGCAGGGAAGGACTCAAGTTGCTTAAGCACTGGAGCCAGGTGCCATTTGAGAAACTCACTGATGTCCAAGACATCTGCATGAAAGTTGACAGTTTTGGTGCAAATCTCTTTGAGATCTGTGTTCTCCTGACACAGCTGCTGAAGGCCATGGCACTCTGAAATATACTAAAAACACAAATTAAGGCAACAATTTGTCCTGTGGCACCCTCTGTCTGTTGATTGAGCTCACTTGCCCTCTAGGCTCTTGCACTGCGCTGCACAGACAATATTAACCATAAAGGCACTGACTTCAATGAGCAAGTAGACAGCTCACATGCAGACATGCCCAAGAATACGTCTAAATGTAGGTGTTCTGCCCTGGAGCGAATCCCACCCCAGGTGTCCTACCTGTATCGCCAAACATTGCATTATTTTTCATCAGTCAGAGGTACTCAGCACACAAACATCTATAATGTCTAAAACCACTGTAAGATCCAACTTATTTACCCACAAAACAAACATGTGACAACTGGAAGATGCCTTAATGCCATTTTTACATCTAACTCACATGTACAAAGTTCTATATTAAGCTGTAACCAGATGATTATTTCATTAATGCTCAAACACATTTTATCCATTGATGTAGAGCATTTCAGTCAAAGAGAAGCTGATTTTAATTAAGCAACCTGAAAAATGAAAGTGTGAAAATTTTCAACTATTCCAGTGTGATACAGAAAAAAAAAGAAGGCTTAGAGAGTGTTTGAAGAAGGGCTGAATAATTGATAAAGACATGAGAAATTCAGCAAAATTTTCTATGGATTTCTCTTGCACAATAAAGGATCTATATTAATAGTGTACATATTCTATAACAACTAGCTTGATTACCTCTACTTAAAGTTCTAGGTTAAAGGAATTAATGGAGAGGAAAGATTTTGTGCTACAAATCAACATTACATTTTTTCTTTTGCAAAGAAAGAAATTTCCCTTTCCTGTATATTTCTGAGAAATATAAGAATGAGTGTGCCTAAACAATTGCTCAAATTGACCACAAATATGAGCAATGCTGAATTAGACCTGCTCTTGTTTCAAAGGATTTCTTGGAAACATAGACATAGCATGGTATTCATTCCTCTTGCCAATTTGGCATTTCCTTTCCACCTTGTTTCAAAAGACTGGAACGGACTACTGACTTCAGAATTCATGACTCCTTCACTGATTCAATTCCTTCCAGTCAGAGTGACATCAGAGAATAAACCATTTGCCTGAGAAGTCAGGTTTGCACATTGGTTCAAGTTCAGGTTTCTGGATACTCTCATTATCCACAAACAAGATTGTTAACTACTCAGTAAAATGTAGTACGTCACAATATCCATGTGAAATTTTCAAATGAGCACAATAGAAACACAATATAATATACTCAGAACTGATAAAAATACTGTCAATTTAGACTATTGCTGCTGAGAAGAAATTAATAAATATGCAGATATTTTGTCCAGGTACAGAGTGTCTGGAGATCTGAGCTCTAAAATATTCAGGAAATTTTAACCACATGTGCACCAATGGATCTCATTTTTTAGAGTCCTTTATAGCACAAGCTGAAGGTATTCAACTTACTCTTCCTCACAATATTCAGAAATACTGGAAAATGCTTACTTGAGCCTCACTGCAATAATATCAACGTATTAACATCTTAAAATATCTGACTTGGAAAAATGAATCTTTGAGGAAAATTTCCCAATAACCCAATGCATTTCTTCTTAGTATTATACTTTAATGTTCAACTCCTTATCAGCTATTTAGCTAGTTTTTCATGCAGTACCAAGAATGCAGAAAATCCTTATCTGGAACTTTTTCTCAGTTTTAAACTGTATTTTAATGTTTATTTCAAACTATGTATTTAATAAAAAGCTGCTGACAAATATTAGAGGCCTTGTCGAAAAAAACCCATATTTGCTGTGCACTCAAATACAAGAAGTAATGCAGAACATATAATAATGAAAATACACAACTGATGAGAGACCTGATTTGTGATTTTTTCTTATTGCTGAGCAACACATATGCACAACAGTAGCGAAAGAGAGGTTGCATGCAGACTTTTAAAGAAAACAGTCAAAACACCCTTGGTAACTTACTGAGTTTTTCAATATTTGGCAGCAAAGAACTCCAAGTTTGCAAATATTCTGCTCTAAACCCATCCATTGAAAAAAGGATAAGTGGTGTGCGAGTAAATCTACAAGAAAACATAAGTTTATCATCATAAAGATGTTTGGAGAGTTGGTGACTTATTACGATTTATAACAATATAAATTCAGCTTTTAAAAGCAGGATCTAGAACATTCATGTACATCCCAGACTTAATATCATTATGTGAGATAAAGAAATAGCACAATATTGAGAGCAAATATACAATCCTCCTAGTAAGAAACACCGGAGGAATAAAATACAAGTAATCCTTTCAATGATAATATTAACAAAAAGTTACATATTAACATCAGGCAGTAATCACTATCCCAATTTGTTTCTTATTAACAGTGGTCTTTCCAAAACACAGAAGCACACTAGCATCAAGAGTTTCTATAAAAACAGTCTGCATAGAACAGCTTACTGATTTGAATCTGAAATTAAATGGATCTTTATAATGCAATGCTATTTACAGCACTTAAAGAAGCCCCCCTCCACTACTTTCCAAGCTTTAGCCTATGAAACTGTGTTAACTCAGCAAGTTACCTAAAAAGTGTATTTTTATACCAATTTTGGGAGGTTCATGCAGGAACCCACAAAGAAGCCACAACTCTAATGGTCTTACTGTTATCATTTAACTAAATTGGCAGTAAAATAAAATAAAATAATGGATAATGTCACAAATACCATAACTGAACCAGAAATTAATTAATTTTTCTTTGAGAACAACTTCTAAATAGCAAATAGCAAAATTGTTTCAGCATTTGTGGGTATACAGCTACTTCATAGCTCCCTTGTTAACACACCTTTTTAACATACCTTTCTTCCTGCAAATAATTGGAGCAAAAAAAACCCCAACTAACCATGTTGCCTAAAGAATTGCAATCACATATTCTAACAGTTATTACAGACTGCATGAGGTGACTTATCTGAATTGTCAAAGATACAATATGGTAACATAAAATGGACTATGAACAATTTGTGATAAATGAACCTTGAGATAACTCTAACAATTTTTCCAGGTCTTGGCAAACTGAATTTTAATCTGAATTTGAACTGTACTCTGCACTAAACTGTAAATGATCAATGAATGTGCAACAAGATGTCAAAGGTTTTAGAAAGAGCAAACATTCCTAGCCACAAACAATTTCTGCAGAATATTCCTCAGGGCAGGGACCTTACTCTCCATAAATATGAAAACCTGTTTCAGAACACTAGAGTATTTCTGACCATCTCAAAGATTTTATTTGCTAAGAAGACAAATTCCTTTATCCTACCCAGCTGGGCACTGAGGAGTTTCCATTGACTCACATGGTTCTTCTACCCAAGATATTTCACCTGAAAAGAAAAAAAAAAATACTGCATTAATACTGACACACCCACCCACCCCCCTCCTCTCGCAAAAGAAGCAGGTACCTGGATGATCATTTCAAAGTTATTCTTGTAACATTTTCTGCTTCAACAGAAATGTAGGGCTAAAGATACATTTAGAAACAATTTGGTGCAACCTATTAGGCCCTCACACCCTGAAAGGACTAGTGCTCACAACTCTAAGTTAAAAACAAAGCATGTATATTATGCAGACAAGCAAACAAACAAAATGGAGAAGAAAACACTATGATAGCTTGGGCTTTTATTGGGTTTTAAATGAAAAATATTCAAACTGTATCCCATCCACGCTGGACTACTTACTCCTTTTTTCTTTTCTGCGTACCACTGACACACTTAGAGAAAAGCCCAGTGGTCCCTTTAGCACTTCTTTTCTTTCTGTATGCGGTTTGATCACTTTTAGCTTTAATTTGCATTTAGTTAACAAATATAATTTTGCCAGAGTTGCCTTAAATTTATTTCCTTCCACAGCATAAAGGAATTCTGACAACACATACTCTGTCACCAGCATACTCCTCAAGTATCATTCCTGTAACTGAATTATACCAGCGTTATTCTTCATGTGTTTAGCTGGAGCCAGTATGAAACAATTAGCCATGAACAAAGATATTTAAAAATAAGTAAAATATAATAAATCCATTCTAAAACCAGATTTATAATAAAAAGGTTGGGAAATTTTAAATTAGGAATGATTACTACGATATGTACTTCAGATTGTCTTCATCTCTTTTGGGGGGAAACAAATTTTAAAAAAAGAGAAAAAGAAAAAAAAGAAAAAAAAAAAAAGAAAAAAAGGAAACTACTCAAACCCCCCACATGTGGTATACTTCTGCAATATTCAAATCATTCTGTCTTTCTCATGAATGACGCAATTCACAGTGTTCTGCAGAAACTGTCTTTTTCACAGTCAAAAATACCAAAAGATTCACCTCAAAAAATATTAATTTTTCAAAATGTCAGTCAGACTCTAGTCTTGAGAAACAAATTTATCTACCTTTATATTTTCAATGTGCGCATCTATTGAATAGAATCATTTATGTTTAAAACTTTTTGACTTTTGATTTACCTTTGCAAACACTGTAGTAATTTACACAGCAGTCTTTTTTCTGCAAGCAGTCGTCAGAACAAGAACAGCGACTTCCAGGTATTCTTGTCTCACCACAACGGAAATTAGTGCACTTCCAAGATCGGGCTGAAAATTTGAACAAAAAAATTATGATTCAATTCACAGAACCTCATGTAAACTTCTTTACATGGAAATCCCCCAAACAGGTAAAGAAAAAAAAAAATTGTTTGTATATACAGTTTGAGTTGCTTTGTAAGTTTTCTCTGGAAGGAAAACTCAAGATTTCGTTTAACACAAAAAGCCTATTTCTCTGGCCATTGAAAGGTAACAGAGAGTCATAAAATAATTTATTTTACAAAGGTGACCCCCAAGTTATTTCCTTCAATGCCTTCCATCTTTCCAAAAAGATCTAGGGGAAAAAAAATCACCAAAAAACCACTCCATACTTCTTTTACAGAGGAGAAAGAGAAGCAAACAGATCTTTTTCACACCAGTTCCAGCAGAGTGAAAAAAAAGAGAAGTCAGGGTTGAAGTGGGCAGAAAAAGCAATAAGGATGAAGAAATATCTGAGCAGCTGCTGGGAGAGGAGAGACAGTAGCTGGAGAGGAGCCTGGCCTCAATGCAGAACCACGCTATCCCCCTAGAAGATGAGTGGACTCCTCTAATCCCAGGCACCCACCAAGGAATGCATGAGGCTGGAGAGCCCAACTGACTGGGAAACACCCCCTTATTTTCAAAAGTGCAAGAGGTACCAGCACAAAAGGGGTGCTTCAAGGGCCCTTGCTTGAAGATAACTCATGATTTCTGGCTCATCTTCAGCTTTATATATGCCATGAAATATGCATCGGAAATGCTTTGGTTATCCATAAGGGACAAAAATACAGGGATCTGATTTGGAAAAGATGCAGGAAGATTTTGTGTCCTGCTAGGTCACCAAGTTACAGCCCTCTAGCCACCTGACTACAGAGGCAGCTTGACTCTGCCACATCCACCTGAACAGGAATAACTTTACTGTGAGGGTGACAGAGCGCTGGAAAGGTTGCCCAGAACAGGTTGTGGAATCTCCTCTCCTGGAGACATTCAAAAGCTGTCTGGGCACAAGCCTCAGCAGTGTGCTCTAGGACCCTGCTTGATCAAGGAGGTCGGACTGGATGACCTCCAGTGGTCCATTCCAACCTTAACTATTCTGTTATTTTTGTCACATTTCCCTCCATGACCTGACTTCCGTGTATTCGCACAGACATGAGAATCACCCATTTTCTATTACAGTCACATGAAAAAACAAATTCAAAATAAAATGGACACCAGTGAGCTCTGCCTGTAGGGTAACTTACTTGGCTCCACACAGGTGTCCTCATAGTCCCAGCAGCAATCCTGACGCTCCTTGCAGCCGCTGTCGCACCGGCAGCCGGACACACCATTCCTGCGTGGCTGATTGCACTTGTGTCTGCAGCTGACTGTAAGGAGATGGCAGCGAGGCTGAGTGTTCACATAACCCTATCCCAGGCAGGTCAGTTAAACAGGTTATGGATATAGGCTGCAGGGAGGAATGTGCTGAATAATTTCCCAAATCCGATTCCCTAGCCATTTTTCAATGCGGTCACTAGCACGTGGGCCAGCAAGGTGCAAGCAAGGCTGTAGGAATCCCTCTGGGTGCTGAAGGTCCTGACAGCTGTTGGGACCATGCTGGACCACAGCCTGGGGCAGGGCTGTTTCTGCAATAGGTCCCTCCAGGACCACTGGCACAGGAGGCAATGCCAGGGTGCCCCACACTGCCAGCACGAGGAAGGGAAGACTGGCATCTCCCCTGCTCATTTCTCAGTCTGAAATAAAAGAGGAAGAGTGATTCCCACTTTGGATGTTCTGTAATATGCCTTCATGGGATGGAAGCTTCCTCAGGGCTGGGTACCAGAGCCATGGGGGCTCCCCAGGGGCAGCTGGGCAGGGACCAGCAACCAGGACCCATCCCACCACTCCAGCCTGGAGCAGAGCAGCTGAGGCGCCACCAGGGCAGCCCCACACTAGGCACTGGGCACTTCCCCAGCAAAAGGGACAGGTCAAGGCCAGGCTGTTGGCCTGTGGCTAGGCCTGGCTCAGCCATGGATGGGCACGGCAAGGTTGTGGGGAGCTGGAGGCCATCTCTGCTGGGTCAGTGCTGGGACGGGGGAGGGGGCCCCTGGGCCCTGGGCAGGGTGAGGGCAGCCTGGGGTAATCTCCTTTCCTGGAGACATTCAAAAGCCATCTGGACACAATTCATAAAGCTTATTAGCACACTCAGGAGCCCGGCAATATGTCTGCTACTTTATCATTAAAATGTCCCTTAAAAATCTGTAAGTTTGGTTGTTTAATTAAAAGAAAGAAAATGGTCCAAATGAGGGGTCTGGCGGTGGAAGTTGAGACATGTATTCTCAGCACAGCTCTGACACCTTTGTGCAGGGTGAAGGAACAGCTTTGGGTCTCCTGAGGACACCTGAAGACAACCCCCAATCTCCAAGATTACTTGCAGTTTCACACCAGCCTGCATGTGGATGAGCCTTATGTCCACATTCTTTGTACTCCAGAAATACTACTTGAACCATGCTGAGCTCCTGCATTTCCAGCTTTCTTCTCACCTCACACTGTCAGACAGGAATAGGTATAACTATCTACTCAGGTTTACTGGGGCAATTCTCTTACAATTGCCACAAGGTTCATGCTTTTGCAGGACGCACTGCTTACAAATTTTGGGCTTTAGTATCCACTTTGTAGAGTCCATGCAGAGCTGAAATGATTTTCAAATGATCAAAAACCAGTTATGGCTCCATTTCATCTTATTTGCTAGGCCCATGGTATTGAAAGACTTCAGAAGGATATAAGACTTGATGAACTACTAGGTAAACAAGTACAATATGTGTTGATTAGCAATGAGAAGGAGAAGAAACTGTACTTCCTTGAACTCCTCCAGTGTGGGATTACTCATTTTGATTCTAAAGGAAATATTTTATTTAATTCACAGTGTGTTCTGTTTGTTTGTTCGCACCTAGAATGACCCCCTGACATCGAAACACGACCTAGTGTTAGTTAATAACTAACTAAAAAATACCATTCCACTGAATCAAGCCACTATCCCCTTTTTACTGTAGCGTTACAGAAACTGAAGTTTTCAAAGGATATTCATAATCAGTGTTAGCGTCAGCTACCTGAACTATGCCAAACATACTCAAAGCATGAGTCCTGAAGATGATCCAATGATATTTCTTTCACAAAATATTGTTTAAATAATTGCAAGATGTCTTATATGTAATAAGGTAACACATAACTCAAATTTTCTGAAAGTATTAATGTAATAAAACTTCCAAACATGCTGTGAACTAGGTTTCACATTTCTGGAAATATCAGCGAGGCACATGGTGGTTTAGGATAGGTTTTTTAAGCATAGATTGTGACTGTTCAGTTTTATACAATCCAACTTGAAAAATTCAAGAACTTTATTTTCACAGGTGGTGACTTTTCACAGTTCATTTACATTACACTATAAAAGAGCCTTTACTGAAAGCCTTTACCAGATCCAGATCATCGGCAATTATGCTCAAAGTATCATAAACATACCTTGCTCCTTGTTGAGTCCTAGTCCTAAACCTAGTCCCAGGGATACAGCCACGAAAGCACAGAGCAGAACCTGTCACACAGACACAGGAAAACCAACATTCACAACTGTGATAAACCGTAATGTTTATTAGAAAATAACTCTATTATTAATATTTCTATGAATGCATGATTTCTTAAGAACTAATCCTTTCTCTGAACCTCATTTAAAAAAATGAGCCTGAAGATAGGAGAGGCACAATAATTATAACTTTAGGTGTTGAGGCTCTAATGCTGCAGTTTTAACCTATGGCCAGTTGTAATGTTGTAATTGGGGAAATCTTTGCTGGGGAAAAGATAGTAGGAAGTATCAATGTATTTATCTGTTTTGCAAATTCTTTATCTGTACAAATAAAGGTAATTCCTTTTATTTATCTTCTGTATTTACCTGAAATGATCACAAGGACTTCTCAAGAGATTTAGCTGGATTGAAGCTGTAAGTGTAAAATTTTCACCCACATGACAGTTTCTCATAAGTCACACTGTTAGCAGGCTTAGAGGAAATTGGAAAGAGACTAACAGCCCAAGGAAACTCATAACAGAAAGCAGCATAACTTTTGGGAGATTGGGGGAGAGCTGAGGAAGCTTTTATCAGCTCAATAGACACCCAAGACAAATGGCAATACATGCTGGTTGAAAGGTGCAGTGAAAAGTGACAACACTCTCAAGAGTATTTTGTGGTGTATGCACTTTCATCTTCGCTAAGATAATCATGAGAAAGAAAATGCATATCACAGAAAAAATCACCATGAGCCAGCCCAGTTTATGTCCCATTTTTGCCTCAGAGCTTTATTGTCTTCTGCCATTTCCAGGAATCAGCCAACTGATTCCTGGAGAATCAGGAAGTAAAGTAGAAATACTTTAAAAATTAGTAAATTTTTAAAGTAGAAATGAGAGAGGGTTACTCTCATGCCCAGTGTTACTGTAATGGAGCCTCTTATGTTAGACTACAGCAACTATAAGGAACTGAGAACAACAGCATGTGCATCCCCTGATCTTTGCTGCTGCCTGTCCCGCCTTCCAGGTGCTGGGCAGAAGTGTGGCAGGAGGGAGGGCTGCTCAGTTCTCAGGTGTGGGTGTACAACCGATTTTTTTCTCAAGCAACATCAAGCACTAGCAATGCCATAGTTACTTCCTTCACACTTTTTCCTTCTCACCTTTACTTTCTTCCTGGTACTTACAGGCTTTCGTGTAGATGTACCTCAAAAGGAGTGGAAATGGAACTGGTGAGAGAACTGGATGAGAGAGACAGATGGAGTAAGGATGTGTGGAGAGAGTGCCCAAATCGGCAGAAGTGCTGAAGTCCCTTGAAGAGAGACCTCAGGTGTGAAGGCAGCAGTTTAATCCTACACCCAGTCAGCAGGGACTGAGAATCAGGGGGTTCATCTGGGCTAGACCAGCAGCCACTCTTTCTGGGCAGGGAGGATAACACTGCCAGGTTAACCTAACAGATCTTGTTTCACTGAGCACAGGTAAGCCAAATCACCAGGGCATGTACTTTGCACCTTAAAGTCACTATGGTTTTGCCCTTCATTTTGATTAAAACTCACATTTGTAATTGAAATAAATAGATGATACTAAATTGAAGTACAAATTAAAGTACAACTATTACACCAACAAACATTCCCACTTTTTCAAGTAATGAGATAGCTGAAGTAAAACCCAAAAACTCCTATGGGGTATAGAGATAAGATGCTGCATTTGTTATAAAATTTACACAAACACCCTTGATTTTGGGACATTCATTCTTACGGTGAAATAACGTTGGTAGCACCTATGAAAATCCTCAGGCCTTCCATGGCTAACTTCTATGACTACATTCAGGATTACAACTAATTATTCACAGAAAAGTTGTTCCTAGCACATATGCTCTGTTTGCTGGAGGACTTACTAGACAGTGTGACTACTATTTGTGAGTATACAATTCCCTGCCTAAACTTTCAGGAAAAAGTTGCCAAGAAAGTATTTCATGCATTCAATTTATCAAAAACATAAATTGTGTGGAATATTAACAGTTTACACCTCCAATATTTAGATTTTGGGTTTTGTATAGCTGGGCATTTGAAAACTAGTGCATCTGAAAGAATGAACATGTTTTAGGATACTTAAATTTCTCACTTTACTCTTCCAAGTACCTTTTGAAGGTATAATTTACTTTCCTTTATAGTTATGCAGCTCTCCCATACTGTTTCTCATGACTTATTTTTTACTTATGACTTTAGGAAAAAATGCCTGCTATTTTACCTTCTTTTTTTTTTCTTTCACAATTTCCAGTATTTCCCTCATATTTTATGCAATCCTTGCACAATGCAGCATTAAATAGGAAATTGTACTATGTGAAATTTTTCTGATGACATAGAGCTGAAAAGTATAGTAGCTTGACTCACTTTTTTATAGGGCTGTTTTCAAAATTAAGTTGCAAGTCTTTCTAAAATCAGTATCTAGTTTTCTCTAAATTTCAGTTTACAAATGCAAGAGCTTGTGCAAACATATACACGTATTTAATGTTTGTTTCTATTGTGGTCACAAACAGAAGATACAACAGAAGATTTTAAATACATAACAAAAAGCCTGCACTTTATTATTTACAAGGCAGCTGCATGGCTCTTAAAGCCTCGGGGAAGAGGTGAAGAGGTAAAGAGTTGACACGAGATTTGAGATGTGGAACCGACAATACTGTACAAAACGTTTCATTAGGCTTTTCCCATGCCTTACTTCCTGAGTGTTTTTTGCCAACGACTTTCCTATATGTTCTGTTTCGTTAACGACAAATTTAAAGATACAAGGGTAAGCAAAAAGAAAGTGTGGTTGCTTTGGCCACAAACACATCTGGTTTAAGACAATATCTAAAATAAAGTATCGAAGCAATGTCTTCACTGTGCAAAAGAACTGTCAGGTTAATGAAGTACAACAAAAACTGCCAGTAAAAAAGATTGCTTCATAGGTAGCAGAACAATTTTAGAAATGTGCCCAGTGAAGCTAGTGCAGTCTCGGTGACACACTCTTACAGTAAAATTTTAACTACCAACTACCAAGCTACCCTGAATGATTATACGAATACAATGAAACTTTAAAAAGTCCTGCAGATTTGAGAATTGTTAAACTTGAACCCTGAAGAGCAGCACCTACTTACAGCACAGATGACTTTGTATTTAAAGACGGTTTTTTTCTTCACGTATTCTCGTGGTTCTAAAGACATGTCCTCCGAATATCCTCTGTGATCCTCAAGCTCCATTTCGTCGAGATCTGCCTCTCGTCTGCGTCTTCTGCCTTCCTCAGCCTCCCCAGCTGGGTTAGCTGCGAGTGAGATGCTGCTCTTTCTTCAACAGTTCCAAGCACTTTGCTCATAGGTCTTTTCATGAGATCTCGCTTTTGCATCAGTGTTGGGTTCGCAGGAAGCCAAAGCAAGCAGGAAAACTACTCTGAAAGGTCAAAGGCTGAAAAGCATTATCTGTGTTCAGGGAACCTGACTGCTCAAGATAAGAACTGCATTAAGCAAACACTTAAGTGGAGATTAGAAGTAATACGTTGCTAAGCAATAAAATGCAAAAATACTCAAGTACTCAACTATTTGGTTAAAAGCTTGTTATCTAGGGAATTTATACTCAAAGAAAGTGTTAAATATACGAAACCAATATGAAAGGAGACGGTTTCTTACTTCGTGTTCTGTGTCAGGCCTGTTTTCAGATCCCCTTCCTTATTTAGCATCAGAGGATTCCTCCCGTTTAGTTTCAATCCATCTTTGTCTCAACTTTTTTCCACTTCTTACACGTTTTATTTTTAGTAGTTATAACTGTGCTAATTAAAAACAAATGGTATACAGCCAAATCAAATTCAATAATAAAAAAAAACCCAACACTTTTTGTTTAAGTAACATTAAAAATCTATTTGTTTTTCAGTCTGGTGGTTAATGGAAGGATTGGCTGTTATGAAAATGTACCTTCATAGCCTACCAGGACTATGAATGTGTAACTATTGAGATGTTGATCTGATTCTAACTTCGAGCCCTGCATGAGCTGCAACTTACAATAATTAAATTTATAAAGTTTATAATTATATAAAAATAAATCCAAACCATGATACAAGCTGGTATGAAGAAAATTAACTCCACTGCAGCCCAAACCAGTACAATCTCCTTATTCTATACAATTCGTGTCATGCTCAAGTCCCACATTATCCAGTACTGCCCCATTAATCACACACACACACACTCACACACTCACACACACACACACACACTCACACACCCCATCCTTTAATTTATAGACAGACATCTCTCCCTCATTCTATGGGCCACCCCTGTAAAACATCCATAAAATGCCCATTGAGTTTTCCTTCGTCCGTGACTGGGGTTCCATCTCTTATGGTGACTGCTCAGGACAGGAGATGTGCTGTGTAGAGCTACTGGTTGCCAAAACCTGTTCAGGCTGGGTCACACCTGCGTGGATTCTTGTGATGCATGCCCTGTGTTCAGGTGGCTTCTGCTAGAGCGCTTTCTAGGTAACACACCACTCAAACAATGAGTTACAACAGGTAAACATTGTACCCATTACAATTTCCACAGCTGGGCCCTTTGAACGAGGCTCTAAGGTTCCTTAATTAACTCGTCCTCTTACCATGCTGGTATGCACTTAGAGCTTGCAGACTTTCCCTTGGTTGGAAAGCTGCTCTGCAGAGAAGGACCTGGGAGTGCTGGTCAACAGCAGCTGAACATGAGCCAGCATTTGCCCAAGTGGCCAAGAAGGCCAATGGCATCCTGGCCTGTACCAGCAATAGCGTGGCCAGCAGGACCAGGGCAGGGATTGTCCCCCTGTACTCAGCACTGGTGAGGCCACACCTCGACTGCTGCGTCCAGTTTTGGGCCCCTCACTACAAGAAAGACATCGAGGTGCTGGAGCACGTCCAGAGAAGGGCAACGGAGCTGGGGAAGGGTCTGGAGCACAAGTCTTACAAGAAATGGCTGAGGGAGCTGGGGATGTTTAACCTGGAGAAAAGGAGGCTCAGGAAGGAACTTCATCACTCTCTGCAACTTCTGAAAGGAGGTTGTAGCCTGGTGGGCCTCTTCTTCCAGGTAACAAGTAACAGGACAAGAGGAAAAGGCCTCAAGTTGCACCAGGGGAAGTTTAGATTGGCTATTAGGAAAAATTTCTTCCTCAAAAGTACTGTCAAGCACTGGGGCATGGCTGAGTCACCATCCTTGGAGGTATTTAAAAGACATGTAGATGTGGTGCTTAGGGATTTGATTTAGTGGTGGGCTTAGCATTTTTTTCCAACCTAAATTATTTCATGATTCTATTATTCAGGGGTGTAAGTGCTCCACTATGGACCTATCCACAGACACTTTGGGGTATATCTGCTCCAGCCTGGTGTTATTCAGAGGTCACAGCCCCTTCAACCAGAGTTCAGACTACAGTTACAGCATGCCTACAGCAGTACAGGAGCAGCATCAGTGACCAGGCCATCTGTCAGCGCAGGCACATGGCCAGTGCTGTTATCAAAATGTTCCCAGGCACAGGAAAGCAAGATGATAAGCACTACAGCATGCGGCAGCCACAGGCAATCACTCCATTCTAATATACAGCAAAGCAAGCAGGTCCTCTGGTGAGAGCAGCAGCCTGCCAATTCACAGCCTAAACAGCTGAAGCAGCTGTAAATCCAGTATAGTGCATTCCTATCAAATCTGTTATTTTCTTCAACCCCTCTGGCCCCACACTGGGTGCCAAAAAGCACACTTGTGGGTTAATCTGAGCAGGCAGCTCAGCCCCAAACAGCCGCTCATACTGTCCCTGGCCGTGGGAAGCAGGGAAGGACAGGAAAGGTAAAAATGAGAAAAGCTGCGAGTTGAGATAAAGGCAGTTTAATAAGTACAGCAAAGCCACACACACAAACAAAGCAAAATCACTTCACGGCTGCTTCACATCAGCAGGCAGGCGTTTATTCCAGGAAGATAGAGTTCCACCACATGTCATGATTATTTGGGAAGGCAGACACCACCACCACTCTGACTATTTCCTATGCCTTCCTTTTTTTTCCCAAAGTTTTATTGCTGAGCACAACATCATATGATGTGGGATATCTGTTTGGTTAACTGGGGTCTGATGTTCCAGCTGTGCCACCTCTCAACCTCTTGTGCACCCCACGCTACTCAGAGAGAAGGTTCTGAGTCTGTTTAAGTACTGCTCAGCAATAGCTAAAATCGACAGGATGTCATCTCATATACTTGATTTTGCTACTTTTACCTAATCATTGCTCTAACTTGACATACTTTACTGTCCACATGATGAATTATGACACTGTAGGACATTTCTCACCAATACAATTAGATTATAAAACTTAATAAATACTGACCAAGAACCCAAACTTTTCTGTTTCAAGATCAAGGGCCTCACAAGTTAAAAATATTTCTTTTCATCCCTACCAAAAGAAAATGCACATAAAAAAAAAAAAGGCAATCCACATGATCAATCCATAAGAGTAAAAAAAACAACAAGGAAGAAGGAAATAATTATCCTTCCTGCTCTCAATTACTAAATCACAAATTTGAGTGACCATTCTGCATACAGACTGACACTATACAAATGCAGGGCGAGGGTACCAAAAACCCCATTCCCCTACAGCTACACTGCAGTCCTCAGTTCATCTGGCACTTTCAGGAAGAGGAAAATGTTTTCAAAGAACACAGGCAGGGCATCTCTGCCATATGCAGGATAACAAGCATGTCAGGAAAATGGGGAGAGTAATTTCTGAATAGCACTGTATTGTAGACGCTTTCAATTTTCACTGCTAAGAAGCCAAAAGTCCTCTAAGGCCATGAAGAACTAGACAGGCCTTACACACCATGAATTCTAAGATGCCTTTGTAGTCATTCGTCATCTATCTTCTAAAATGAATGACACTCACTTAGGAAAAAACACTCTGAAATTTAACCATTTTTCTCATAAATGTTTCTTGTCACCCATAAACATTAATATGGTCATTTTGACAAAGGTGTTTTTGCTAAAGTAATATGATATTTAAAATCTTTTTGAAAAGTGCATTTCTTTTCCTGTGTCTGGATGAAGAGGGACATTTCCTCCCCAAGCAAATGCTGCTTTTCTGCCTTGTTTGGTGAAGTGTGTGGTTCTGAGTTATCCAGTACAGAGTCTAAGAGTGGTTCTTGCCTTGGCAAACACACCTGGGTGCAGTCGCTCCAGGGTTAACAGCAGTACTGTTTCTCCTGCTGGATGCTTGGTTCCCTTAGGCAAAGCAGGATGACCTTTGCTTAGGCCTGACCTGCTGTGCTACGCCTTGCTCCCAGCTCCACCCCAATAACTAGTTCTCAGCCAAAGTGTGACGGAGATAAGGTAGTCAGGTCTTCAAGTGTGCCTTTTCCCATACACACACACCCCTCTCCTTCACAATTGTCTCTGACGGGAAATACCATTTGTCCTAAGATAAGAATACCAAGTGAGAATGGTACTAAGATAAGAACACCCAGTGAGCATTCCAGGAGGAACTGTCTGGGTGTTCCCATAACGAGACGTCAGAGACAGGGAGCTGTAATGATTGACTTCGGCACACATCAGCCTGCAAAAGTGTTTAAAATACTTCTGGAGACTGGGTCAACTGGGCAAACTGGTCTCCCAGGCTGCAGGCAGCTTCCAGGCAGATCCCCCTGTCCTGGCAGGAATGCCTGCAGGGTACATTCAGCCCAAAGGTGAGGAACACTCACCTTTTGGTGAGTGGACAGGTGAGTAAAAGCACCAAAACCCAGTCATGTACAGAGATAAAATCCTAAAGCAGCTCCACAGCTGCTCCGATGTTTTGCCATTTGCCTTTGTAAGGCCAAAGACTGTAAACCTGTACATTTCTAGCTGGTTATAATATAAGTTGATTATAATATGTTTAGACATGCTTATATTGTACACTGTTTTGGCAATATTGAGATATTGTATTAGCAATAAACTAATCATACTCAGCCATATAATGTGTCATGCTTCTTGTGCCTCACCAAGAGTCTTCTCTCTACCACTCTTCTACACAAAGGTAGGATCATAGGTAGTTCGGTTTTGTTAAAATGAGATCTGGTTAGACAAGGTGTTCATTCAGGACATAAATCACCATTTGAACCTCTCTGGGGGGTCTCATGTGGTTGAGAGGTTGAGTTCTAAAATTCAAAATTGGGTATAGCATTTGGGACAAGCTGTGAACCAGGACCCTAGCTAGGATTAGACCAAGTGTGTCTAATAAGGGTGACCAGCTAGATTTAGGCTTGCATGCCACGTACTGTTTAGAATTCATTTTGGCTAATGACCTAAAGTCAAGATAAAGTTGTGTTAGGCACGAAGTAGTGGACAAATTGTATGTTGGTAATATCAGGGTTGGATAGGAATGGCTGTTAGCCCAGAAGTGTGACACAGCAGTAAGGCAGACAAAAAGTAAGAATAGTAGACTGGTCCTCAAAATAATAATAAGGCATTATGATGAGTAAAACAGCTTCTTTTGGGCTCAGTTTCCAGTCCTCTTATGGGTCACTGTGGGAATGGATTAGGAGCTTGGCACAGAATTTGAGCAGATATCTACCCTGTGCGTTGTCATTTTAATAAAATATGAAGTGGTCTGTCCAGGATGGACACTGGGTGTTGACGGAACATGCATGGGCATGTCAGATTGTTCTGCAACACTCTTTAAATAAGCATACAACGAAGAGTATAATGAACATTTTTTTACAGAATAAATAACTTCATGTTAAAACTGAGGCCAACCCAATTCTAAGAGCAAGACAAGCAAGTACAAGCAGACCTTCAATTGCATCCCCTCTGTTTTCAATGATAATCTTTTACATATATATGCAGGTAAATAACCCACATGTAAGCATTATTTGTTTCCTAACCAGGTATTTCCCATTGCTGACAAGAACGCACTGACTTCAAAGCATCCTGTGCCTGTTGGCTACAACACACACCTCTGCTAAGCGCTGACGGCCCATGTATCACTGTCTTCTGTGGTACTTCTTACATTTACTTAAAACATTTCTCATTGTGTATGTGATGTGTTCTTCTAGGCCTATTTACAAAAATGTGTTTATGTTTAAAACAAGTAACTGTCTACCCAATTCCATGTGAGCTTTTCCCCCATGAGTACATCCTGCTATTTTCCGCTCAACTCCAAGCCTGGAAATGCTAATTTTACACTGCTCTGAGGCCTCTAGTTATCAGCTTGATAGTTGATCAGACAGGGAGGTGATCAGCTTTATTTTTCTGTTGAAGACATAAGTTTACCATGTCTGTTTACCAGCACTAACTGGATGTTTGCAGCCAAACATCCACAGATAGCTCAGAAAATACAGTGTCAGCATCAAAGAGTCACAAAATTTTAAAACTGTCCTTATTTAGCATTTTTCATTTATTTTTAGTATAAAAACTTCTGTGTGTTTATATATATATAATATGCTCTCTACCAGATAGGAGGTTGTGGACAGCTGGAGGTCAGCCACATGTCCCAGGTAACAAGTTATAGGACAAAAGGAAACAGCCTCAAGTAGCACCAGGGGAGGTTTAGATTGCATATTAGGAAAAAATTGTTCACTGAAAGGGTGGTTAGGCATTGAAACAGACTGCTCAGGGAAGTGGTGGAATCACCATCCCTGGAAGCACTCAAAAAATGCGTAGATGTAGACCTTGGGGACATGGCGGTGGTGGGCTTGGCAGCGCTGGGCTACTGGTTGGACTCAATGATATTAGAGGTCTTTTCCCACCTCAGTGATTCTGTGATTCTAATGTAATACCATTGTACTCATTTTTAAATGTAATACCATTGTATTTTCCTGTGTCTAGTTTTGGCGATGGAGGTCCTGGAGCGGGTCCAGTGGAGGGCTCTAAGGATGACTGGGGGACTGGAGCACCTCTCTTGTGAGGAAAGGCTAAGGGAGGCTTTTCAGCCTCAAGAAGAGATGACTGAGAGAGGACATCATCAGTGTCTGTATCTGAAGGCAGGGTCCCAAGGAGATGAAGCAAGGCTCTTCTCAGTGGTGCCCAGCAACAGGACAAGAGACAACGGGCAGAAACTGATGCACAGGAAATTCCACCTGAACATGAGGAAGAACTTTACTGTGCAGGTGACCAAGCACCAGAATAGATTGTTAGAAAGGTTGTGGAGTCTCCCTCACTGGAGATACTCAAGAACTGTCTGGATGCAATCCTGTGCCATGTGCTCTGGGATGACTCTGCTTGAGCAGGGAGGCCGGAGCAGACGATCCACTGTGGTCCCTTCCGACCCAACCCATTCTGTGATTCTGTATTCCTGGATGTCTTTAGATAAACGCATTTTCAGTTTGTTCTATGATTTAGTATGGGAATGAACAACTCCACAGTAATCACACCAAACTGGGCGCAAGTATCAATTGGGAGAGTAGTGGCTGGACACCAGCCCTGCGGAGAGGGATCTCATAATAATGTAAGGGATTCTTGCTGTAAGAACCAGAACCAGCATTTCGTCAAAATATTCTAAGAAAAGAGTATTCAAAGACAAGATTATTCAAAAAGCAAAGAAGCCTAAGCAAATATTTTCGTAAAAAGAAAAACAAAACCAAATCACTGCCAAGTTTTAAGCGGCTGATGCTTTCCCCGCGTTGCGGGCAGGCCGGGGCGGGCGGCGCCGCCCGGAACGACCGGGCCGAGCTGTCGCTTCCTGGGGAGCGGGAGCCGGGACGGAGCTTCCGGCGGGCCGGGAGGAGGAGGGGTGGGCGCCGCCGCCTGCGCCTGACAAAGGGCCCGGCCGGGCCCGGCCCGGCCCCATGGCGATCCCCATGGTGCCCATGGAGACGCAGCTGCAGAGCATCTTCGAGGAGGTGGTGGTGAGTCCGTCCCCGGAGCGCCGCCGCTGCCGGGGCACCGTTGTGGGCAGGCCCGCCGCTCGTCCGGGTCCCCGCGGCCCGCCGTGCACCTTCTGGGGGTGGGGTGGGGACATACTGAAAGAAGTAAAAAGCAGGTGGGAGAGGCGCTTTTGGTTTCCGTGGCGCAGTTGGTGTGGTGGAGCCCCGCCGCCCTTCCCGGCCGTGTTTCGCGCTGTTCCTGGCGGCGGCGCCCGGGAGAGCCGTCAGGCAAGGTGGTTCTCCAGGACTGAAATCTGCCCCCGCTGGGCTTCCTAGGAAAGCTGAGAGTCGGACTGGGCATAAAACAGCTTGCTTAGCCAGTACCGAATTACAGTGCGCTGAATTTGCTGTAAAATAAGCAGTTTAAGGAGTTTTGAAGGAGACTGTGAGAAGATGGATGTTCCGAGGAGACGCTTTCCTCCGGCCAGTATTATGGCGTGATCAGATTGTGGAAGTACGCAGGCACAACGCTGCCTGCGTTGTTAAATTGAAGCAGTTAGCCCAAATAGGACATTCCTTGCAGCACTTTCACCAGCGTTGCTGCCCATCTTTGGATGCGTTCAAGGACCTTCGCATCCTTCTTAATTTGTGGGCCCCAGAACTGCTGACAGTACTCAAGGTGTGGCCATACCAAAGCTGAGTGCAGCAGGACAATCACCTCTTTTGTCTGGCTGGTTGAACACAGCGTTTGATGCATCCCAGGATGGGGTTTCCCCTCCTCGCTGCCCGGGCTCTCCCTGCTGGCTCATACTGAGCTGCTGCTGACGAGCACCCCCAGATCTATTTCTGCAGGGCTGGTCTCCAATCTCTCCTTTCCCAGTTTATACTTGTGCCCAGCATCACTCTGTCCCAGGTACAGAATCTGATCTTTGCTAAACTTCATGCCGCTGATTGCCTGGTGCTCCAGTCTATCCACATCCTTTTGTAAGGCCTCTGATCCTGAAGACAGTCAGCAGCACCTGTCAATTTAGTATCATCAGCAGATTTGCTAATGGTGCATTCAATTCTTGCACCAAAATACAGATATAAATATAAATATATTGAACTCTAGAACTGAGCCCAGAGGAACACCAGTGGTGACCCATCACCAGCCAGATGCAGCCTCACTGACTGCACCCCTTTGAGCTCTGCCCTCCAGCCAGTTCTTCACCCAGCACACTGTGAACCTGCTTGTCCCACAGTTCAACAGCTTGTCCAAAAGGATGCTGTGAGGGGTAGTATTAAATGTAGCATGATCCAGAAAAAGTACTTCCACTGCCTTCTCTTTATCCTCTCTAGGTGGGATGGGAATGGTGGGATGCCTTATGGTAGAAAGATATTAAATTAGTTAAACAGGACTTTCGCTTTGTGAACCCAAGGCAGTGGGTCATTAATCACACTTCTGTGGAGCGCAAATGAATGAGCTTCTTGGTAGATATGAAGCATTCACAGTTAGAAACACTGGGATGGCAGTAGCTGACAGTCCTGAGTGGGGGCCTGACTGACATTTCAGACTAAAGAGCTGATTGAAATGTCTGAACTGGAAAGAATATGTAGGTCTCAGAGAAACTGAAAATTATTTCCATATGATAAATTTCAGTAGAGGGAAGAGAAGCCCAACATCTGTTTTAAGTTTGCATTATAAAATGCATGATGTACTTTTCTTTGTGTGGTGTTAAGTTGCTTGTAGCATATTAATTGCCTACACATGACTGATTGCTCATTTTGACACTGCCATTCAGATTGTTTTCACATTTTTAACATTGTCATTTGCCTGTGTTGTCACACTGCCCGTTTTTATGCACTGGTACTTGCCTAAAATTGATACGGAACAGCAACAAAATAGTTCCTGAGAAAATTTCACTGTATTTTTGGAGCCATAACTGATAAAATAGCAACTCACTGCTGGTACCGACTTGGTGGACAGCAGCAAACCTTATCTCGCTTTCTGTGTAGAGCAGATGAGTGTCAGTTTCTTCTTTGCTTCTTGAGTAGCAGTGACAGGCCAAATGATGGAAACGGAACACCAGAAAGTTGATTTTGTTACATGCTCTTATGTCTGTAATATAGCAATGAAAATACACAGTGGTCAGTGATAGATCACAACTGAGTATAATATGAAATTCTTACAAAAGGTAGGAAAAGCTTTAGGACAGTATTTTCCAGAACCTATTTGCTGAAGTTTTGGAATAACGATGTAGAAGCCTTTGAGCGAAATGGAGCTGAAAAAGAAAAGGGGGGGAAAAGGAAGGTCTTAGAGGAAATAAATTGGATGTTCATGTTTAGCTTTTTACCTAGTACAAGACCATTGCATCATTCAATGGAATTTAAAAAGCAGTGGATCTAAATTTGGATGAGAAAGTAATTGTATTTAATTGATCTGTGTAACTGAGTGTTGTGGAACATAAATGAGACAAAAAATTAATGGGATTCAAAAATACTAATTTTTGAGATGATGAGAACTGTAATCATACAATAGAACAATTTCTCCAACTTTGGGAAGTGAGTTAATCTCTAGGTGTTTAGGAGACAAAAAAATAACAATCCAAAACACAGAAACAAAGCCTTAATCTGGATCTACAAGGTTTATATGTTTATATGAAAACAAAGCAATCTCATCTTTGGAAGAATGTGTCTTAGCAGAAGAGATCCATTGTTCTCTGGTACAGACCTGTAACAGTACAACTTACTCTTATGTGCTTCATCCTGGTGGTGTAGTAGTCATAGCAAACCTTCTAACAGTATCTCACTGGGGTTTTTCTCTTACAGAATACAGAAGTAATTGAAGAAGCTTTTCCTGGGTAAGTGTGGTATTACTTTATTTGTACAAAATTTTATGTATAAATGTATTTTCCTACTTGTTTCATTGGGTACTGCTAAAAACGAATGTTCTTATTTGCATTAGGATGTTTATGGACACTCCTGAAGATGAGAGAACCAAACTGATCAGCTGCCTGGGAGCTTTTAGACAGTTCTGGAGCAGTCTTTCCCAGGTTAACATTTGATTTGTTGCTTACGTGTGTGTACTTTATATGCTTTTTTAATATAAAGATACCTTTTCTGGTAGACAGACACTTAAGCTATAAGGTCTGTGTTCAGTCATTCAGAATCTGGTTTCAGACATGGCTTAGTAAAGAATATAGGAAGACTTAACGAGAAGAAAAGGTCATTTTGATATTTTTAAGATTGTTTAGTGTTCAGCAGAGGTTGTGCAGTGCAAATAAAGATAAGCAAATAGAAGTGTAACAGTAAAGAAATAAACAAGAAAAGGTAGTTTATTACAGAATTTCTGGTAGAAGTGAATAAGTAGGTAAAAGAAAAAAAATCAAATAGATGTTTAAGTTCAAAAATCACCTTTCAAAAGCTAGATACCTCCAGACACTGCTCCATAACTGGAGGCCTGTTCATCAGATTTCACTGAATTTGATTATAACTGTGAAAAGGAAAGAATAATATAGAACAGTTGTATTTTACTTTAGTCTGTGCTAACTTACATGTGAAAACCAAAGAGGACTATAGAAATCACTGGTTAAGCTAGGAAATACGTCCTGTACTGGACAACTGACCAACTTCTGCTGGACAAGTGAGTGTCTTCAAAATAAGATCAAAAGACTTGTAGGAAATACTATAAGTTGGGAAACTGGATCACTTCTACCGATTTGTAGTCTTGTGTTAGTTTCATTTTTTCATAGTAGGATACTATATGAATTTTATACTTTGTTTCACTACCTGTAAATACCTTCTTTCTCCCCTCTCTTGCTTTTTCAGGAGTCCCATGAACAGTGTGTCCAGTGGATTGTAAGATTCATTCATAGCCAACATAGTCCTAAAAGAATTTCATTTCTTTATGACTGCCTAGCAATGGCGGTAGAAACTGGACTTTTGCCACCCAGGTAAGCCATGTTGGAATAATTGATAAGATACCTGGAAGATGTTATATTGGAGGTATTTTTACAATGACATTGTACAGTTACTGCTGGAAAACACATGCTTATTACCTGCCATTCATTCTTGCACTGTCTTTGCTAGGATGGTTTGTGAATCTCTGATAAACTCTGATACACTTGAGTGGGAAAGGACTCAGCTGTGGGCATTAACATTTAAATTGGTCCGGAAGATTATTGGAGGTGTAGACTACAAGGTATCTTCCACTCATTCCTTTCTCTTTGCAAAGACATGTTATTTGCTACCTTTGTTTTTATGCTTTTGTCTCAGAGGCATCCAATTTTTCAAAGTCTGCTTTTCTTACAAATGAAAATTCAGTGAGACCACTTTTAATGCTTTTTCATAGTTGAACCTTACCCTGAGAGAGAGTTTTGTGTTTGTGTATACTGTGTAACTCTTCATACTCTTTTCTGTTACAGTCCCTTTCCACTTTTTTCAGTTACAAACTAAATAACCCTAATGCAGTTGCAGAAGTGGTAAACACTGGAAAATAAAACTATCGAGCATTAAGGCTGGAGTTCTGTCATCTGTTTTAACCCCTGTTGCTACCTAGCAAAAAGCTCCTGAAAGCTGAGTCCTTGGCATGGTACAGCTCCATGAGAAAGAGTAGGAAACCATGCATGTCTTGCAGAGAATCATCTTGCAGCATTGTTGGTCATGTTGGAGCAGAAAACATAAAATAAAATATTGATCAGGCTGCAAAAGGCATTGTAGGTTGGATGTCTCTGGATGCACATCAAAATACCAATAGTTACTTTCTCTTCTGGAGCATCCTAAGACTGAGAACTTCCATAAGGAATTTAATGTAATTAGCGTTAAATTTTAATGTAATTAGTATTAATATTCTCAGGTATATATATATTTAAGTCTTAAAGCAACAAGAACTAATTTGTCTGTCAAAATATTGTCTGACCATATTGATTATGTAATCTTTCTGCCAGAAATAAAGAATATCTGGGAATATTAAATACATGTGCTTTCTTTCAGGGTGTGCGTGATCTGCTGAAAGTGATCCTGGAGAAAATCCTAACAATTCCAAACACTGTGAGCTCAGCTGTTGTACAGCAGCTTTTAGCAGCAAGAGAGGTAACTGTATGGGTTTTATACCACTATAGAGGAAAATAGGCCTCATTCTTTTGTTGTTAGTGAGTTTCTGATAGTTGGATAGCTCTGATTGTTGGTATAGTTCAACAGGAAAGAGGTACTCTTACTCTTTGTGTTCTAATTCTTTACTGTAATTGCATTTTATGCAGTAAACAAAGTGCTTTTGTGGGATATTGTAAATAAGTGTTAAAATCCTTAATAAGAGAGTCAGGCCCAATGCTTGACTTGCCTAAGGTAAGATGTATAGGGTATCATAATGATTAATAATTTTTTCTTAATGAATAAAAATAGTAATTTTTTTCAGTACTTTGTGGACAGACATAGAGGCATGGTCTTAGGCTCAAACAGTCTGACTTACGGTTGTACAATCAAAAACAGGTTTTAGACTGAGGTTTTACTGTCAGAATACAACTTAAGAAAAAGTATCTTGGATCTGTTTTAGTGGGCTGTCTCAGACTAGTAGACAGATTACACATTCATTTACCCTATCCAGGGTCTTTTACACTGATGTATTTTTTTATTTATAGGTAGTAGCCTACATCTTGGAAAGAAATGCATGTTTGTTGCCTGCCTACTTTGCAGTTACAGAAATCAGAAAACTATATCCTGAAGGAAAACTTCCCCACTGGGTAATGATATGATATCAAATAATGTACCCTGGACTTATGTTGCACACAACACTTACTTTTTAAACAAAGTTTATGTGAAAATTTAAAATCTACTCAACAGTAAGCTCTGTGTTCAGTCACATAAGTGAAGCTACAGGCTTGATGTGATTGCAGCAGCAGCTCCCCGTGTTCTTGCATGAAACTGATGACATAATTTTGGCTTATGGTCTGATGTTCAAAACTCTTGAAGCACTGAGTTGGTTTTGTTGAATACATTTGGAAATGCGGGTCATGCATATCTGCCACTTTGTGCTTTCTCTATGGCTTCAGGATAAGAAAAATCGCTTTAAAGTGCTGACCAGTGTTTTCTGTGTTTAAACTCGGTTACACTGATATATTTGGGGCTCTGGTGGGATGAAAATGGTCATTTTTTTGAAAAGATAATGTAATATTGATCCAGTTTTTAATTTTGCATTCTGTTAAAATAACTAGGTGTTTGGAAAAGGATAAAATCCCAACTCCCTTGTATTAATGGGAAAACTGTTACTGTCTTTTGAGAGAAGATGTGAAGTGGATTGCACTAATCTGGGTCATTCCTCTATGTGGAATTGGTATTCAGTGGCAGAGCTTTATTATGAACAGGAATTACAGCTTATTTTAAATAATCTACGTGTTATGCATTCAAGTAACATAGTTTGCATAGGAGACAGTTCTTAAATAAACTCCTACTTGAGTGCAAACTGGGAAGAGTGCTTCCTGCGCTTCCTTCCTAATGCCACATTTTTCCTTTTGTGGTTTTATGTTCTGGATGATTTTTCCAACTTTTTGAGATGTGTAGGAAGCTAGTTATTTTAGTAGATTCCTACATATTTTATTAAAATGTACGTGTATATATATATTTAAGTCTTAAATATTCCTTATCAGTGTCTGGAACTTAAACCCTGATTTTTTTTTTCTCCTCTTCTCACCCAGTTACTAGGTAATTTAGTATCAGATTTTGTGGATACCTTCAGACCTACAGCAAGAATAAATTCTATTTGTGGTAAGAGAATGACTTAATGAATGACTTTAAAATAAATTAATTTGTTTTGGACTATTCTGTTTCTTAGAACCTTTTGGGGCATATATCATTAACCAAAATAATTCAGATCTTATGTTTCATCTAGTACCTCTACCCTTGTCAGTTTGTTCTCAGACTTGGTTCCCTTCAGTTTTTGTTTTGAAGGGGAAAATTCATATTGATGAGATCAAAATAATTTTTTGCAACCAACTGGGGGTGGAAGTGTACTAGTTGTTACATGGTCGTATGGTTTCTAACTACAGGTGACTAGTAGAGTAGGAAAACTTTAGGTTTTCTGTGCTCAAGGATTTTGAGTTAATCATATCCACTTGGATGTTAGTCATGGAGTGCTTTGACTTCAGTTTCCCTTGGAGCTTTTGTAGCTGCTCAGCATTCTCTCTATTGTCTCAGGCTTCTGGGTGAACGTTTCCTAGCTCAGATGAGTACTGAGGTTCTACTTTTCTGTGAAAGAAATGCTCATCTTCCTTTACTGTTAGAAATCTGATGGTCACAATTTGGCTGTTTTAATGTGATGCCTGCTGCATTTTTCTTCAAAAGATAAAAATGTCTTCTGTTTGCTTTGAGTAGTTTAATAACAGCTGCATTAGTTCTGAGCAAGGTTTATTGCAATGGAGCTTCTTTAGTGCAGAGATTAAAAATGTAAATTCCTCTGTAATGCTCCTAAAGCATTTTGTTTCATAAACATCTACTTATTCTTCTATTGAAAGTGTGGCACAGCTTTCATTTGTATGACTGACAGGGATCACATACTATTTTTTCCAAGTGTTGTATGTGTAAATGACCTGTATAGATACTATTGAAGGGAAGAAATAAACATTTATTTACTTCTTGTTGTATGTGATAATAGTATGGTCGGTTTGGGTAATAGAAGTCATGGAATTCAAGCTGAGAGAGGTCAAAGTTGAGGCACCTACACTTGTGGGCACTAGTCTTGCCCACAGGGTGAATGAAGGGAAATTGAAAGACTAGGTTATGCTTAGGTTTATAAGGCTGTAATTTTTGTGGAACAGGTCAGTCTGCCAAAATCAAATCCCTACATCAAGCAATGGCAGGGGAACAGTATTCTGGTAATCTCTAAGGATACTTTGATATTTGCAAATACTTTTATTTTTGGGGTACCCAATCTGAATAAATGGGGACTTTACTGCTTAGGTATTTTGTTAGTTGAAAATTGATTAGAAAAATAAAATCAATTTGAAGCAGTCCTATGGTAAAAAGCTTTAAACAGTGGAAATTTAAGGAGAGCATTAAAGTGGCCAAGGCCAGTTTTTGCATCAGAATGGTTAGGCAGTGGGCTAGTCTCACTGGTTGAGAATTTATGTTTCATTGCATGTAGGTCGCTGTAGTCTCCTTCCCGTGGTAAATAACTCAGGTGCCATGTGTAACTCATGGAAGCTGGATCCTACAACTCTTCGTTTTCCTTTGAAAGGTCTCTTACCATATGATAAGGTATGCCTTACTATACTTCCATGTTATATTCAGTAAAACAAAACTTCTATGTCATTAAAGCAGGGAAAAATTTCAACTGTGATTATCCATTTGTTCCAGTTAGGCTAACTTTGAAGGTGTAGATGTTTTATATTTCAATGATTTCAAGCTGTATAGAGAGGACCGTGAAAGTAGTGTTTGGTATAACTGCTGTCCAGGATGCTGAAGAACATCAGACATAATTTAATGTGCTTTGTGGGTATGTGCATGTGAGAGCAGAGAATTGATTGGAAAATTGACTAGATGGAAGAGAATGGGAAAGTAATTTCTTCTTTTCTGTGCTCTTCATTATTCCACAGGAAGGATAATTCTACAATTCAAACTTAAAGTTTGCATATTTAAACTTAAAACTCTGAGTGTGAAGTAGTGATGTACTGAAAGAATATAAAGGATCAGGACAAAAATCGATGTTGTCCTGCATCCCATTCCCCTCATCCTAGATATCTAAGAAAGGAAATAAACACAGTATATCTAATGACATGTATAGTGCTCACAATCTACAGTCATTATCATTTTGTGTGTTTCCTGAGACAGGTGTGGTTTCTCTGTATTTAGTAAACCTTCATCTCCCAAATACTTGTTCAGACTCTTCTTGAGTCCCTGTAAGTTTTTAGTATCCTCCACATTCCTTTGGCAAGAAGTGCCACATTTCAGCTTCATGTTGCATGAGCAGTCAGCTCCTTCTGTTTGTTTTGAACCCAGCTTCAGATAATGCTTTTATTTAAAGTGATTCAGCTATTGGAAGATGCAGTGAGCAGTTGTTTCATATCTGATTTCTTCACGTTAGCCCTGATTTTTATGCATTTTGGTGCATTGCCTCAGTTGTCTTACCTTATTTCCTTTGAGTTCAAGGCTGTTCCCAGGACGTGTACCATCCTTTTATTGGATTAAGAATGTGCTTCTACTTGGTCTCTATAAAATACGATTATCTCCTTATTTCTTTTGGTTATCAGAGAGCAAGACAATTTTCCAGATAATACATATCTGCATAAATGAAACAGTCATTCTTACATTGTTGAATTCAGTTAAATGTAGACTCAGTATTAAACATAATCTGGAGGCAATATATGTTTGTATGTGATTGCTTGTTTCTTTTTCAAGGATCTGTTTGAGCCACAGACTGCTTTGTTGAGATATGTGCTGGAACAACCTTATTCAAGGGATATGGTCTGCAATATGCTAGGTCTGAATAAGCAGGTACTGTACTGTGCTGTAACACGTGATTTAATTCTGCATAGAATCTGCACTATTCTTTTTCTCTTTTCTTTGCTATAGCTAACTAAGCAAAACAGTTTAGGTACAGAGAGTGATTTTTTTTTTTATGAGATCATATTAGGTTAATTGGACACTGTTATTCCTATCATTTGTATATTGCTTTACGAATGTTAAATTGAAAAGTAGAGATTTAAAATATGATTTTTTTTTGCATTGCTTTTTTTTCCTATAAGGCCAGCCTCAAGTACACCTTTGACAGACAGTAGGAGACTGGTTATTGTTAGTTAGTTTTTAAAGCATTGTTGTATTCTGTTATACTGGAATGTTATAGTACTAGAATAGTTGAAAGTTGGGGTTTGTTTTGTTAAATTTTTTCTTTTGAAACCTTAGAATGGGGGGGCTTAGTCTGACTTGGGGATCCTTGAGGCTGGCCTCATAGTCACTGTTTTGTCTTTTCTTTTTTTCTTCCTTTATTTTTGTTCTGTCCTGTCTTGTCCTGCCCATCCTCCAATGCTCTAGACCTTGAACATTGCTCAGGTATGTTCACAACCTTACTGTTGTATTGTGACTAACGATACGCTGGCCGCTTTGTAGCCACTGATTCCAGGTAGAGAATACATGTACAGTCAGGGCTTGAAATTGGCAGTACCATCAGTCAAGGGCAAATTCTCACTACAATTCTCTAGAGATATGAGAGATGTAGCATAAAGCTGACAGTTAGTGGTCCTTTGATTCTAAAATTTTTGTTGAAATGGACTGCTACCATTTCCTTTACCAGTCATAACTTTTACTTTGCTGGAATTTTCAGATGAGGAGAGATTTTTAGTTCAAAACTCCTTTCCTTAAGGAGGTGGAAAAAGCATACACTGGACTTAATTGTAAAAATACAAGGCTGTAAATACATCATTTCAAAAAAGAAAGGTTTACTAGTGGAATTTTCTTATCATTAGGAAGCCTCGGTAAAGAACTTCCCAACAGGTGATTATAATATTCTCCAGTCTAGGTGAAGGAAGAGTAGTGCGGAATACCACACAAAAAGTAGTTCCTTAAAATTTTGACTACTTGTTTAAATGAATAAACACCTGAGCAAATCAACCAAGTGGACTTCTGCTTGAAATTTGAAATGATGAGTGTTATATTTACAGTTTATCCCTCATTACAGTAATAATTGCCACACCGACTGTAAAAAATCAGTGTTTGAGATTTTATAAAATAGCGTTGCTGTTTGCAATACTATAGTGAAGGTTGTGTCAGTGTTTCCATTTAAGAAACTTTTTTCAGGTTTGTAACTTGACTATAAAATTTACATGATCCTGAAACCTTGTGTATATTTCCCAATGTAATGGAATGCACCAGTGCATTTTCTGAACTGGGATGATGTTTTTGAATGCACAGATTCCTACATCTTGGCTAACAGTACTCTGTGTTGTATATGACGATTTTTTGTATCTGAGACTTAAAGCAGCTGAAATGTTAAACCTTGGAATTGAGCTGCTAGGTTTACTGTTTAAATGAGTAGTATTTGTGTGTCTTTCTGTGTCTGCATTGAGTTGATAAACCAAACTATTCCTCTATCCACCTTGTAGCTGGTAAATAATACAAGATCTAGACAAAAATTACGTTGAACCCATTTTATTCTTCTAACTATGGATGGTCTGTCCTTTCATGTAAAAAACCATTTATGTTAAAAATGCTGGGTTTTAACTCCTACTTCACTGTCCTCTGAAAGTAATTGGAGAAATAAAATGCATTAAATTATACTTATTAAAATTTGTTTGCTAGTATAGGAATTCCTACACAAAGTTTCATCCTGGCATGAATTTTTATGGCCAAGGAACAAACGTGAAGAATGTAGCTTATAAAGGAAATGCTGACAGAACATGAACTATAGCTGTGCTACTGCAGTTACACCAGCATAAAGATGTTGAAAATTTGTGAGTTGAAAATATGTGAGTTAAAAATACAGATATAGAGGTGGGTGGTACAGTGGTATAGAACAGGAAATATGTTCCATTTAAATGTTAATATACTCTGCTTAAAACTGTGGAAAACATTAAAATTTTACTCATTTTTAGATACAAATTAGCTTTGTGTTATAGTTCAATTTGTTAATGTAGCCACCTGACAAAAACAGTAGCATGCTTTTCAGAAGTTGTGTAACTATATCAATGCTTTCAGTAAAATGGCTGATAATTTTTGTATTTTATTATTAGAGAAATAACCTGCAGAAATGAACTGTCACTATAATAGAAGACAATTAGAAATGCAAATAGTGCCAGATTTGTTTCTGAATAAATACAGAAACACCTCAATGAAATGATCATTATTTATTTATGATCATTAATTATTTATGTGAAGTTGCTTGTATGCCCTGTCAACTATTTACACAGATCCAGTTGCAGGATTGGAGCCTTCATTTGAATCTTTTGGCATCACAATCTAGGTATGATTCAGCCAGATTTGTCCTAGTTCTCAAATATTCTTGAAGATGAACAACAAAATTTTCTGGTTCAGTCTTAATTAATCAGATCTTTGTTAGAAAACCATTCACTCAAGCCATCTCTGAGTTGTGTAAAACACATACAAATCCAGCTGTCCTGTTAACCTTGCAGGGAGAAAAATGAAGGTAAAATTTCTTATGTTTACAGATTCATGTGTTCCTTTCCAGATTCTAAGTTTTCTTGTGGGATGAGGTTTCCTAATACCCATATCAAGTGTATGGTTTTAAGTTCAGATGTAATAATGTGGACTTCAAAATGTTTCTTTTGTTGGTGTCTCAGGACTCTTGAGTTTTTGCTACTGTGTACTTCTGTGTGGAACAGTACATACTCTTTTATATCTGTTTGAATTGGTCTATAGGAAGATTTAAATTGTATTTTATCCTGTATGTTATCATGGTTTGCAGTTGGACTCTTAAGTTAAGGGTCTTTTCCAACGTAAATGACTCGACAATTCTATGTCAATTTATATTCTGCTAGCTGGGGTGTTAATTTCAATTCTTAGTTATTTTTAAAATAATTTTTTGAACTATGTAGCAATTTGGTTTTTTGGAAAATGATTAACAGTTCAAAGTGTCTTAGTGCACTGATACCACATTAAGATTTGGTTTAGGATCTTACAGTTGGTTCTTAAAATGGAACTAAATTAGTGTCTTAAGGACATGAACTCACTTTGGAGGTTTTGGATTATATCTTTACCTTCTCTGTATGTACAGACTTGCATGAGGTATAAAATGCCATTTTTGCTTGCATAGTTGCAGTTAGGATCTTGTTGCAGTCCTCTAATCAGTCAAAAACTGTTATTTTGATTTCTCTGGTTTGGGAAGTATTTGAGAGAGGAGGTAATTTTCAGATGTCTTGTTCCTGTAATGTACAAATGTTTAATTAGCAGCTATTGTGTTAATGATTTTGCTCTTTAAATAGTGTATTTGGCTGGTGACCTTTTAAACCAGCAGTGGTGATCTGCAGCTTATCTATGCCTTACTCTGTGCAGATGAGCATGTAGTTGTGTTCTCTCCTAGCTACAAACCGGGATAATTAGCATGGGGATGCTGTTGTAAGCAGAATGATTAAGTGAAAGGAATGACATAATGCAATATTTAAAAATTGATTTCCTTTCACTTTTATTTGTAAAATTTAGGTTGATGCTGGGATCTTACTATCAAATTTTACTGGTGATAACATGGCAAAGTACTTAGTTTAAGGGGTCTGATTATTTTTTGTATGTTTCTGATTGTAAGGATGTGCATTGAGAACACTCAAGTACATGTTCTTTGTTGAAACTTACTCTTTTTTTGATGAGAGAAACTTGAGAATGGCTGCCAAACTTGGAAGAGATTATAGAATCAGGTATAATATAAACAATAAGCTTTAAGGTTTTGTGTCCTCGTTTTGGAAACAGTTTTAGCATACAGTTTTGGAAAATGGAAGTGTGGGAGTAGTTCTGTCATGTATTAACTACTTTAGGTCATTTTGAATTGGACTTTTGGAGATACCATTTACTCTTGTAGGGATTTTGGCGTCTGTGGTTTGGTCTTCTGAGTCCATTTCTTAAGTGTAGATATTCACTAAATGTTGTTTGTTTAAAATACTCAAAGGCTATTATAGCCATCAGCCAGTCGTATTGACTCCTTAAAATATTTTTCTTTTAGGAACCCCTTTTAATGCTAGCCATGCCCCTGCCCCACCCTTTCATACCCACCCTGTCTCGACACTCCAAAAAAAGAAGGAATTAAAAATTCAAACCCAAATAAGAACAGCAAGCCACCATCCAGCTGAAGCTCTGATCCACTTAAAGACATACCACTAGTCCATGAGAGGGCTGGTCTCAAGAAATTTTAGTTTCAAGTTGTCATGAAAGTGCTTTATTCCCCCTGTATTTCTTCATGGTTTAATGATGTTTTTAATGAAATTATGTATTTTCAGATCTTTAAGTGTAATTTCCAGAACAAAATGGGGAATGTGTTCGTACTACCAAATTGTAAAAAATTGAATCATGTTTACTTTAGGGGAGAAGCGTAGTGATTTTGAATGCTATATAACCTGTAAATATAATCCAGAACAGCAGAGGTTTTTTGTTGTTCATTTTTGTTTTACTTAAGCCATGCCAAATCATGAATTCCTACTTAGTCATGAGGGTAATGAGCTCTCACCTATAATTTTATTCATCTCAGTTTGTACTGAGATTTTCTTTCACTTTTGAGCAATTAATAAAACAAGGGCCCAATCCTGCAAATTCCTGTGGAGCACAGTATTTTATTTCCAAGAGTTCCAAAACTATAGATAAAAAATCTGTGCAAAAATGTATATTCACTGAAAATACAGAAAAAAATTGCCAGAAAATTAAATTAATGAAGATAGAATATGATGTACTGCTATTTTTATGATGGAAAATTGCTTTTAAAGCAATAAAAGTGTGGTTTTCAGAGTAAAAGCTTGAATTCATTTTTTAAAATTTCCTGGCTCCCAAACTTTTCCCAATCATAGAATTATTCAGATTAGTGAAAATTCTTACTGGAAATTCTGGCTGTCTTTTTAACAGTAATATTTTTTCCTGTTGTGTTCTTTGAATAACTTTATTCTAAATTGATATAGCCTAACATAATTAGGCTTTTGGACATTAACCCAGTGCTTAGCAAACTATTAAATTTCAAGCCCTGTACATAGTAGTTTTGCATGCTGGATTATAAACTAGTCTGTAGTGTTGTCTGTTGCACCCTGCTCTGCTTCGTAATTAGTTGCTTTGGGAGGGGGAGAAAAACGAGCCACAAAAGACCCAGAGTGTTCTGAACTGGTGGTGCCAATACTGCTCTCTGTAAACCTGTACCGTGGTTGGTCTGTGATAATGACGTTGCGTACTGGGAGAAAAGGTATCATCCGTGCTTTCTGTTCTAGCTAGAGGTTTGTGTTAAGCATGCTTCAAGAAAGCACAGCTGGAATTGTAGCTTTCTGCAGTTTTGAGCTGGCAAAGAGCATGCAACAGGGGATGCTGTTCACTGTATTTTGTCAATTCTCCAATTCTTGCATTCTATTTTTAATTGAAGAGAATCTCTTTTTTTTTCATAGCAAAAGACTACCATCAATGAAGGTAGAACAAGCATCTCCTTTCAGCATCTCTCTTTACTTTTATTGTATCTTTATATTAGCCTTTTTTTAGGCTGCCTGGCTAGTAAGTCAAAGAATTCATCTAAGGCATCCCTAAAATGTTTTATGAATATTTGGGTGATCTTTTAAAACTTTTTTACATGCACCTTTTTGCCTCTAGAAAGGGATAATGCATTTTCATGATTAGAGTTTGAGCAGCTCAGTTCCTTTTCTTTTGTATCATTAAAGTAATAATCTTTTCTTTAAGGCTGCATTATGTTACAGGCGTCAAGCCAAATAAATAAATAAGTAAATGTGACCATTCCTGAGTATAGATTGCATCGAGACAGGTTACATTATTTCCAAAGTGCTAGCACTTTCTGAAATAAGTTAAATTATCCATGTCTTTTTTCCTTAACAATAGTACATTATATGAGTGTAACAATACAATAGTGTAATAGTACATTATATGAGTGTAAAAAATGCAGGATAATAATAATAAGTTGTTGCACTGAAGAACTTGTAACTTGTGACATTATACTTGGTAGTCTTGAACTAAAGGTTTATCATCTGTGTTCCAAATTAGTGGTAGTGGACCTATTTTATATACATCTGTACTAACAGAATATATCTGAATATATAATGCATTCCTTGTTTGCTCATTATTAAAAGTCATCAGAGGTGGTGTGTATTTTAAATTGTTTCTGGGTTTGCATAGCTCAGTGTGAAGATTGTGGCAGTCTAACCTCCAAGGAGCTCCTCACTCTGATGTGTAATTTCTGTTCTACTTACAGTATGTAGAACTTACCACAGATTAATTTTCAAACCTTTTTGACATTGTCTTGTAACCTGTGGTGCTGTGTCAATAGGACACAGCATCTAGTTATAGGGGTTTTTTTTGCTGCTAGTTGTAGGCTGTAGGTGAACCCAATATGAGAGTGAAAAAGAGAATTGTTATCAAATACCTTCATCGTGTGTTGGGATGTTTCCTCTGCATTTGATGGTATAATTGATTCATCTTCTTTATGGTGATCCCTACTTTTGAAATGGACTTCAAGGAGAAAAGAAGGAATGAAAAAAATGCAGCAAAAAACCCTAAACCAAACAAAAGAACCCCCACCTGTGTGTTTAAAGGATGGGCTTTGTTTTCTGTGAATGCAAGATCAGAGAAAAAACATTCTGCCTAAATTTGTTATAAAACAGCAAAAAAACCCCAGTCGTTATCTGTTCATTGATGAGCTCTGTTCTGGAACTGAGTAGGGAATTATGGAATATATGATGAAATGTAAAAATCATTGTGACCTGTAACATAGTGCAGCTTTAATACACTGGCTTATCCTTAACTTAAGTTCAGACTTCATCTCATGCTTCCCAGCCTTCTGTCAAAGTACTGTACTATAACTGCTACTGTGCAAGTTCTGGAGTTAATGGCAAGGCTTTTGGAATACTGTATCTGATCTCTGCCTTACAGCACAAGCAGCGTTGCCCTGTGCTGGAGGACCAGCTGGTGGATCTTGTGGTGTATGCCATGGAACGGTCTGAGACTGAAGAGAAGTTTGATGATGGTGGAACCAGTCAGCTTCTGTGGCAGCATCTCTCCAGCCAGCTCATTTTCTTTGTGCTCTTTCAGTTTGCAAGTTTTCCTCATATGGTCCTGTCACTCCATCAAAAGGTAAATTGTTTGTATCGCTCCCATACGGTAAGAGGGGTTGAAAAAACAAACCCAGGATTTTTTTAAAAAGTGTTGCCCATCCCTGCAAGAAGTACTTTATGTGAAAGAATTAATGAAATGTTTCATCTCTGCTGTCTCTAGAAGTCAAATTCTCAAGTTGTGGTGCTATGAGCTAGGTGTGTTTTTAGTGTATTCAGTTACAGGATGTTGCATTATATTTGGATTCAAACTGTGCTAATAACTAGAATAAGGAGATAAACTGGCATAATTCAGAAGATCCAAAGTACTGTGCTGTTGCATCCAGTTTACAAACAAGTTTTCAACATAGTGAATGCCCTGTTCTGTTTGTGGGTTAAAAAAAAATGCTATGCAAATGGATGTAGGAACTTGCTATTTCTATCAATCTACTCGCAATCAAAGGTAATTTTTCCAATTACAGTAATACTGGCAATCACAGTCCCAAGTTATTCTTACTTCCTAGTAATAATTCCATTAAAATTGATACTAGTATTTGCCCTTTTCTCTGATGCTCAAGGTTGTAGTTCTAAGGGTGGTGATGCCAGTCCTCCGTAAGGGAAGGGAGGGGTTACAGTCAGTCAGCAACATCCTGAGCTCTTCGCTGAGAGAGCTGTATGCTGTTGATGGTAGGGATGTTCTTTCTCCTTGCTGTAGGATCAGCTTGTGGCTATTTAGATGCAGTTTCTAACATGCATAACACATTGCTCCGTCTTCATTTGTCCACAGTTCTGTGTTACATAAAAATTTACTGTGTATGTTGTGTTCTACTTGCAATGGATGGTAATTCTCTGCTCTCCTGGTTTTCCCTGAAATTAGTTTTACCAGGGCTGTATTCCTGTAATTACTGTTAATGAACCATTGAAACAATAGGCATTATACAACACAATTGCACAAATCTAGTATAAAACTATAGCAAGTAAGAGTAGAATATTAGTTATTTGAGAATTGCTGTTATAGATAAAGAAGTTAATTAACAAAAAAAAAAACCAACCCAGGCGAGTCCAGATGAAGCAAACCGAAGTTGTTCTGGCTCAGGGACTTCCTTTGTAGGAGTTTATAAAGCCTGTGGCCTGATGCTAGCAATGGCAATGAGGTACTTCACTACAGGGCTACAAGATGGCAATTTAAGACCAATATTTAAGTGTTGCTAATTTTTCAAAGCAGTGAGCCTCAGGAGGTAAATGCATTTTAAATCTTACCATTAATTGTTGTGGCCCTCACAGAGTCCGTTTGTATGTTACAACTAATGTACCTATTTCCTTTCTTTCTGGAAACACAATGTATGTTTCTGCCTCAGTCCCGCTATAAAATTCTCAGTGACCTCTGCTGGAACTGTTTTAGTCAGCCCTTCTACTTTTATAAGAATCTTTGCAGTGATTTTTCTTCTGCATGCAGTGTTTGTCTGTTACTGAGTGTTCTTGACAGTTGGCAGGCCGTGGTCTCATTAAGGGGAGAGACCACCTGATGTGGGTGCTACTCCAGTTCATCTCTGGCAGCATCCAGAAGAATGCACTGGCTGACTTCCTCCCAGTTATGAAGCTGTTTGACCTCCTGTATCCTGAGAAAGAAGTAAGTCTCTTATATTAAAAGTTTTATTTTTAATTCAACTTAGGACCTTCGTATGTCAATATTACTATCATTCTTGAGTCACTCTTAGAACAGTGTACTGCATAGTTGGAGGGAGATTTCTGTAAGTAAAATATTTTTGAGGATTTCCTATCCATGTAATCACGTTTGTTTTTAGGGGCAAGAAAGGCTTGTGTTAACTCCTCTCTTCCTTGACTTTAGTTTGACTAAGGTTTTGAGGAGTTTGTTAAAGCACTGAGGAGACTGTAAAGGAATAACGTGTAATTCTATTGTTACATCTGGGCTGTAACAGAATAGTACTTTAAATTCATTTTGTAGGGGCAAATCAAATCATCTTCATGCTTTGTACGTTCTTCTAGAATTGAAGGAAGGGGCACTTAGAGGGAGTTCTTGAACTTTAATTCTGGCAGCACTGTCAGTGTCAAGTCCTGATTGCTTACTCTTTCCATAGTGCTTTTTACTTTGGGTGAATGGATAGGATAATACAGATGTGTGATGTATCAAACTCATATGTAACAATTTTTCCCCCTGCTGCATTAGTTTTGTCCCACAGAAATTCTTCAGTACAATTTGTGTCAGGAGTTTTCAATTGCTTTTGTCAGCATCAAACACGGGAAGAGCAATAGGACTATTTACTTCAGCTGTAGTGATGGCTAGAAGTTAACACTTACTGAAAGTCTTTATTTGACTAGTGCTTTTAAAGTGCTACATTTTAAGTGCTTGAGAGACTGAATCCTTGGAAGTGTTTCTTAGGATTCAGTTTCACAAGCAGTTAAGATGTTATCTCTGGCTGTTGCTCTTAAGCTGTCTTGCTATCCTGTTGATTATATGTTGGTGCTGTCTCACTGGTGCTGTCAGTGGTGCTTGTGCAGCAGTAATTGTGTCAAAGGGAAAGAAATGTGGATGTTGGCAAAAGGAGAGAGCCAGAGCTCCTTTTGCAATGGCAGTACTATAGCTACGTCTGGATCCAAAACTTCTTAATTTTAGGTTGTATCTCCACCTTTTCATGAGAAGTGTATTAATGTTTAAGGATTAACTGTGATGCTGAACAATCAGATTTTTCAGAAAATACTGTTGAACCTCTTGAGTACCTACTGTGGAAGCACATACCATAACTGCTTTCTGAATAATGTGTGAGGCTGAGAGGAAAAGCATGTGCTTTGTAACTATACATGTCTGGAAATTGTATACTCTTAAACATGAACTTCCTTTTGCCAAGGTCTTAGATATTTTGTTTGGTTTGGGTGTTTTTCAGAACAATTACTGAGGTCCAGATCTCTTCCATAGTTCTTGATTTAAAATTACGAACACTGATGAGGGTAGAATCTGTTCTTTAAAAATATTCCTTATAGTGTAGCAAGTCAGAAAAAAGAAAAACCTGACCTTGTGAATACTGGCTATCTAAGTTGGTTTTCTGCACATTAATCCATGTGGTATGTCACCTTCATGTGTTCTTTCTTTAGTACATTCCTGTGCCTGATATTAACAAACCCCAGTCAACTCATGCTTTTGCAATGACCTGCATTTGGATTCATCTGAACCGGAAGGCCCATAGTGACAACTCCAAGTTACAGATTCCCATTCCTCATTCTCTTAAACTTCACCATGAGTGAGTGTGGGGGTTTTATTATGATTTGATTTATGTTTAGGCATAATGAAATAGGCAGTTCCAAGTCTGTATTCAGAATATATTGTGTGATGGGATGCTGTATAAAGGTTATCAACAGAGTGACTTCAAAGTCATTCAAAAAGACAGAGCTCAAACTTAAAATATTTCATAAAAAGTGAAATGCTGTTATCCAGCTAGTGCAAACAATATATTTTATCTCAGAATAACAAGTCTTTATTTCTGATAGAGAATCTGAAAGTAAATGGACAATTTTGTCTTGTTATGCTCTGGTTTGGAAAGTGTGGATAAGCAGTACATTGGGTTAAGTTTTTGTCTGGAAAGGTGATTTTTAAGTGTACTTTTTTCCCCAAGGTATTTTTCTAATGTAGAAAAATCGTAACAGTGAAACTATGGCTTAAGAAGTAGTTGTTTTGATGTGGTGCAATTAATAATTATTTTGATTTTTTTTCTACAATTTTATAGTGGATTTTTTGACTGAGATTGTTGTAGCTGTATTCCTGGAATGCATGTGTATTCTTCTTTCTGCTTAATGTTTAATCTTTTTGGCACACAGGTTTTTGCAACAGAGTTTAAGGAATAAAAGCTTACAGATGAATGACTACAAAATTGCCTTGTTGTGCAATGCTTATTCAACCAATTCAGAGTGTTTCACTTTGCCAATGGGTGTACTAGTAGAGACTATTTATGGAAATGGCAACATGAGGACACCTCTTCCAGGGACTAATTGCATGGCATCAGGGTCTATTACCCCGCTGCCAATGAACCTCTTGGACTCACTCACAGTTCATGCCAAAATGAGGTACAGTATATGCAGCTAGCTTTTTTTTTTTTAACCTGTAAATCTGTGTGTAGCTAATTATCATCAAGAAGGCTTTCTGTGGCTGGACATGTCATATATAGATCTATTAATTTACTTCAAAAATGTGTTAAATTTCAAGTCCATGTTTTTGATTGAAAAACACTTTCTCTCTTTCCTCAGCCTGATTCATAGCATAGCTACAAGGGTAATAAAGCTGGCTCATGCAAAATCTAGTGTGGCCTTGGCTCCTGCTCTTGTGGAAACCTACAGTCGCCTGTTAGTTTATATGGAAATAGAATCCTTGGGCATCAAAGGCTTTATCAGTAAGGAAGAAAACTTTTTTCCCCCCTTTCTTTCTGTTAAATAGTATTTTCTTTTAATGGCAACTGGAGACTGTAGTAAAACTGAAAACATAATGATGCAGCATGTATAAATTATTTTAACAAATAAAAAACTGTAGAAGTTGTCCTAGTGCTGCAGTAAATTCCATACTACTTGTGCCACTGTCCCTTTAGGCCATCACTTGTATGGCCAGGACCTTCCTAGCTGTGCTGCATTGTGCAAAAACATGCGTAATGGAAAAGCATAAGCAGAGTTACTTTATGAGACACACAGGATACTTAATTGCTCTTGTTAAAATAATTTGCATGTCTGCTGTATATGTTCATTCAAAAGATTATTAAGCTCTGTACATTTACAGCATCTTCAGACAGCACTTGCACATATGCTCTTTGGAGGTCATAAATTTTTCACATCAAATGTCTGACTTAGCCTAATAAAACCACTGTACTCTGCAGTTATATTTTAAGGTGTGATCAGTCATAAAACTTACTTTACAAACTTCTTTTTCACAAGGTCAGCTGCTGCCAACAGTGTTCAAATCTCATGCATGGGGAATTTTGCATACTCTGCTAGAAATGTTTAGCTATCGGATGCATCACATCCAGCCTCATTACAGAGTCCAGCTCCTCAGCCATCTTCATTCCTTGGCTGCTGTGCCACAGACTAATCAGAACCAGCTTCATCTCTGGTGAGTGACATTTGCCATATTTGACCATAATCTCAGATTCCTTCGTGTTGAAAGCTGCATGAGAACTGTTTAAATTGTCTTAGTCCCAGTCTTAGTTCTGTGGCTAACTTGTTTTGGGGTATCTCAGCAGCGCGTGTTTCAGCAGTACAGTTGGATGTTAGCAGTAGTGCTCTGCAGGGTTGTGTGAGGCAGCGTCTTGCACAGACATGGCAGCAGTGTCACGAGTCAACACACAGGATGTGCACCAGAACTATCATGTCCAGAAGTGATTCTTGCACAGTAGATAAAGGGCAATGCCTGCTACTTGCAATCAGTGCTTGGCTTGTCTGCCAGTGCAACTGTGCTTGCTGCTTTCTGTCGAGGATGTTTAATTCTGTTACAAGAGTTAAGTTGGTTCCACTTAATTCTTATGTGAGGCTGATTTTCAGTCAGATAAGAGAATTAATCTGGTTCACCCTGCAGCTGAAAAGGTGTTTGTGCAAAGCTGTGGTAACTGTACGTGAACCTGAGTGGAGTCTCTCATAGGATGTGTGTCATATCAGCCTAAAACAGTGGCTAATTTGAGTACAAGAAAGGTGAAAAAGCTGGTTAGAGAAGGTCTAGAGAGGTTATGCAGGTAATTCCAGGCAAAAGCATTGAGTTCGCCTTAGTGTTAACGAAGTTGAAGAGTGTGAGATTCAGTTTCTATGTAGAATCCGGGGCTTGTTGTCAAAAAATTGGGGAAAATAGTGTTCATTCGCTCTTAGAGTACAATAAACCTTGTGGAAGTACGTGAGACAGAGTAACTTCATTATTACCAGTTTGTATGGAGAAAGTCTAATTATACAGTAAATTCATAGATTCATAGAATGGTTTGGGTTGGAAGGGACCTTAAAGGTCATCTAGTTCCAACTCTTTTGCCATGGGCCAGGACACCTTCCACTGGACCAGGCTTCTCAATCTCTCAGTCTAAATTCAAATTGCCTAGTTGCTTTGTCCTTTACCAAGCATAAAGAAAACAGATTAAGACAAGTTTCTCCTTAAATTCAAGGCCTTGCTCTCTTTATTGACCTCAATCTTGTTTTATCATCTTAGTCTGTAAAATACAGATGTTAGTCACTTTTAATGAGCACTGCATGCAACTATAATAGAGTTAATGGAACTATGGCTTGGCATTTCAAAGATGCAATGTTGTAAAAGTCTTTCCAATGACTTCAAACTACCTGGTGTGAAAAGTGCTTCCAACTAAAGCACTGGAAATCAAAGTGCTTTTAATCAGAAGTTGTACTTCCTCAGCTTCCTCATTTCTTTAATAAGGACAATTTAGTGCTGTCTACTTGAAGATGGTAGTTAGCTTTGAAGCTTCGTATGCATTATTCATGCCTTTTTATTTTGGTTTTGCATATATTTATTTATCTGTGTATCCTTCTTTGGATGAAGATGTGTAAAAAAACAATGGAAGGCTCTGAACTGGAGAGACTTGAGGCTCTTTTTCAGGGTCTCTGCACTTGGAATTTTTGCTAAAGCTAGTCTTGAGTGCTTTATTTGAAAATAATATACTGAAATAGTTGATAACAAATTTAATAAACAGTAGAAAAAGTGAACTTTTTGAAAAGGTTAAGAACATCATTTTTAAAGCAAATGTTTCTGTATTATTTGAAGCAGTAAATGGAGGAAAAAAATAGGTATTTTTGGAACCTTAGAAACATCAGCTTAAGCATCATTTGCTAACTGGACTGTTTCCTTGTTTCAGTGTTGAGAGTACTGCTCTAAGGCTAATCACGGCTCTGGGCAGCTCAGAAGTCCAACCGCAGTTCACACGGTTCCTTAATGATCCCAAGACAGTTCTTTCAGCAGAATCAGAAGAACTCAACAGGGCTTTGATCTTAACTCTGGCAAGGGCAACACATGTGACAGGTAATGGCAGTACATCCCAGTAAAAGCTGTAGTCAAACCATTTCTCTAAAGTACTGTTCGGAAGAGTGTCATGGAAATGACCCAGTCATAAAACATATCCCATGCACTCCTGGTTTTGAAAAAAGTGTAATTTTAAATTCCAACTGCTTCTATGTAGGCAAAAAGCTATTATTGAAGCAGTAGTAAAATTAGACATTCTTTAAAAGTTTATGCAGAGGTACACTGTGACTAGGGTTTGGAGTTTTTTTAGTGTCTTATTTTGAGTTTCATTATTTTACATCTAAATGTTTGGATTGATTACTGATACATGCTATTTAAAAAAAACCCATGAAATATTCACAGCAACTGTGCTGCTCATGTGGAAGCCTCCACCTCTATAGCTTGCATTTAACAAAAAGTAGTCTGCATTTTGGGTTTCTTTTTTTGGGAAGAGAGAAGAGGACGCTTTCAATGTGTCTTTTAATGTTTTAACAGTGTGCAGTTATGTGACACGAATCAGGTTATCTTTGAGGGGGATGTTTTCTCTCTCCTTTTTTATGGTTTTAGTCTGCAGACACACTGGAGAGTTAGAACAACTGATTCACAGAGACTGGTGGAGGTGATTTGAAAGGGAAAAGACTTCTTTGTGTTGGTTTCTTTTTTATTTTTTTAGCTGTTTCTCAACCTCTGATGAAATCAACCCAGGGGTTGGGGGAATGAAGCTTCTGTTCTGTATCTGCAGCTTAATTGGGGCAGGTACTTCTGAACAGCCTTTTTGAAGCAATATGAAATGGCATCTGGAAATTTAATCATCATTATCTTCCTCAGAATTTTTTTCTAAAAGTCTAATCAGTTAATTAGCAGAAGCTTGTTTTAGTGACATTACAGGAAACAAAATACAAAATGTTAAAATCCTGATTGCTTTATTTCTAGCTCAAAACTTACTAATAATTTCCTTATTGTTAATAGCATAAAAAAGGTAGTAACCAGCTTCTTCTGTAAAGCAAATAAAGTCAGAGAAAGGGGCTGGGAGAAGTTGGACAAAAAGGAGACTGTGTTGAACTAGAAAAGCCTGGATGCATATGATGACAAAAGGAATACCAATAAGAAATGGTTTTGTGTGAAATTCTAATACCATCAATTTGTTTTCTAGACTTTTTCACAGGCTCTGATTCAATTCAAGGAACTTGGTGCAAGGACATACTGCAGACTATCATGAGTTTCACTCCACATAACTGGGCATCACATACACTAAGCTGTTTTCCAGCTCCTCTGCAGGTAATAGTTTAAACCTGAAGATCTTACAATTGGAAATACAGTGAATTTACTCTCTCAACAAGATCCTTTGCCTTTTGTGGGTTGGTGAGATTCTTCCCCTGTCTAGGGGAATTGATCTCAAGTCCCTAAAGAATGCAGCGTGATTATAACATTGCTATTTCTTTAGAAATGTGTTAGCTGCATTCCCCTGGAGTATTCTTAAGGCCAAGTTTGGTCAACTGATACTTCTGATGAAAGGTAAATCAGATGGTTTAAAAATTAAAAAATAAAATAAAAAGTTGGAAAAACCATTTTTTCTTGTGGCAGTTTGTCATATGGCTTTGATAGTGACAAAACAGTCACTGTGGTATCACGGTGAAATGACAACCCTCCCTAGGAGGTTGTATTGTACAAGAAATTAGCAACCCACGCAGTGCTAAGTCAGGCAAAATTCCCCTGTTCAGATGTTTTACTGTAGGCTCTCAGTCACAGCAAAGCCTCCTTGTTTCAGGTGTTCTTCAAGCAGAACAACGTGCCCCAGGAAAGCCGTTTTAACCTGAAGAAGAATGTGGAAGAAGAATACCGGAAGTGGAAGTCGATGACCAGTGAGAGTGAAATAATCACACACTTCTCTGCGCAAGGTTCCTCCCCACTTTTCCTTTGTCTCCTCTGGAAAATGTTGTTAGACACTGATCACATTAATCAAATTGGTTACAGGTGAGCTTAGAAACGTGCTATTTCAAAGTTGTTACAGCAGCGTTCTCAGTTCTGAGGACATAGGTCTTGTGGATTGACAGCTTGTTCTTTTAATTAATCTGAAGTATGCAGAGCATGGAAGAAGAGCGTGGAGCAAGGTAGTAGCCAGCGTGCCATAATACTTGTGTAGGGTTTAAGATTGGTTCCACCATGCAGTGGTCCACAATGCATGTTTTTCCTGATGAGAAACAAGGATGTGAGGTGTTTGAAATAAGCAGTTTACTTGTAATAGCAGTGTTTCAGGCAATCTGAAAGAGTAAACAGAAAATCTAAAGCATTCATTTACTTAGCCTTTATGGATGAATAAAGGCCAAATATTTCTTTAAAAAACAAATGTTGGATTAAGATGAAAATTCACTGTGGAAGTAGTAATCACCTGATATTTAAAATTTGTTCCTGGTAGAAATAGTATTAGTTCCAGCTGTGAAAAATAGATTTATTTCTTTTCAGTCCTTCCTAGGTCTGCTGAAACAGTATTTATGATAGCATGTGTTACTCTTGTGTGCAGTGAGGAAATAGTTTATAATGCTATGGCTGTATTAAAGTGCATAGCATAGGAAGTAAAGTTGAGTTGCAGAAGGTTGTCCTCAGAGGTGTATAGCTACAATTACATAAGTAAAGCATGGGTTCTGGGCAGAACACTACAGATGAAATTGGTGAACTTGAAGCATTTCTCCCGATTAGTATTTGGATTTAGGAATTCTCTTGCTCTAAAGTTGGGGCTTTTTGCTTTGCTTTGGCATTTCCTTCAGTTAATTTAAGAAAAGGGAGGGAATTTTGTCTTTTTTTTGTTTAAGACAATTGTGTTAAAACCTGCTAACTCATTTCAAATAGACCAGTTAGAAACATATTACGAACTGTAACAATTTCTTGTTGCTTTTTTTTTGTCCTTCCCCACTAGAGTGTTAGAAAGAATTGGGGCCAGAGCTCTGGTGGCACATGTCAGGACATTTGCAGATTTCTTGGTGTATGAATTCTCTACATCTGCAGGAGGACAGCAGCTCAATAAATGTATTGAGATTCTCAATGACATGGTGTGGAAATACAATATTGTGACACTGGATAGGTTAATCCTCTGTTTGGTAAGTATCACTTCAGAAGATAAGGTGACAGTTCGTGCAGTCTGCTTTCTGACTCATTTTTTAGGAGCAATCTTTTTAAAATGGATTGGTCTTAAATAGCGACTATTTGCTAAGTCAATAATCAAGTAAAATAATAGATTACTTTTTTAAGCAACATAACATTCCAACTCTTACAGTTCTCTGAGTCTTCAGGGAAGCATTTCTTGGTTATTTAATGGCAGCCACTGAACTGGTATTATTAGATGTTATGATTAGTGGTTTGGGTCTCTGACCTCAGAGCTGTGCAGTTGTTTAGGCTCTACAGAGGGATCTGGACAGGCTGGATCAATGGGCTGAGGCCAATTGTCTGAAGTTCAGCACGGCCAAGTGCCGGGTTCTGCACTTGAGTCACAACCACCCCGTGCAGTGCTACAGGCTGGCCACTTCTGGGCCCCCCACTACAAGACAGACATTGAGCATGTCCAGAGAAGGGCAGTGGAGCTGGTGAAGGGTCTGTGAGTAGCAGCTGAGGGAGGTGGGGTTGTTTAACCCGGAGAAAAGGAGGCTCAGGGGAGACCTAATTGCTCACTACAGCTACCTGAAAGGAGGGTGTAGCCAGGTGGGGGTTGGCCTCTTCTCCCATAAGAAGTGACAGGCAATAGAACAAGAGGAAACAGCATCAAGTTGTGCTGGATTGGATATTAAAAAAAGTATCTCCACTGAAAGGGTTGTCAAGTGTTGGGACAGGCTGCCCAGGGATGTGGTTGAGTTACCATCCCTGGAGGTATTTAAAAGATGTGTAGGTGTGGCACTTTGGGACATGGTTTAGTGGCAGTGCTCAATTAATGGTTGGATTGATTCTGTGGTTGTGCGATTCCTGCAGCCTTAAAAGGTAGAAGGGAAATGGCATGCTATGATTCACAAGCATATGGAAAATCTTGTACCCATTACAAGTTGGCAGAGTATTTCTTTGCTTTGAAATCAGCCTGTTTCATCATAAGAGTAAGACAGAAATGGCATTCTCTTGCTTTTTGTGTTATCCTGTAAAATAAAGCGGTATTCACCTTGAGAGAACTACATTTGCATTCAGTAGTTGTCTTTTATATATATTTTAAAATCTCATCTTAATGTAAAGCTGGTTGTTTGAATTCCAGTTTGATTTTCAGACTGAAGTCCAATCATGTCAGAGTGGCCAGAGGTTAAAAGCAATCTTAGCTTCATTGTCACTAATTGATTATTTTCAATAAGACAACTGACAGATAAAAGAGAGCTAGAATTCCTGGAGAAAGTGCTCTCACTGGGGAGTTTGTACAACCTTCTGCCCATGGAATAAAGAATGGGTTAGGGATTGAACCTGGCCTCTTTTTTATGTCTTCACTTGAAAAGCAGAGTTGAAAGATACTCAGTGTGGATTTGTGTGCAGGTGTAGCAAATTTGGCTGCCATGTTTTGGGGCTATAGAGCAGACAGCAGTGTTAACTGTAATTTTGTGTATCTGATCTGTTTCATTTAAGGCTATGCGTAGTCATGAAGGAAATGAAGCTCAAGTTTGTTACTTCATAATCCAGTTACTCTTACTGAAGCCTAATGATTTCAGAAACAGAGTGAGTGATTTTGTGAAGGAGAATTCTCCCGAACACTGGCTGCAGAATGACTGGCATACAAAGCATATGAGTTACCACAAGGTATCACAGCTAATAACATTCTTTTATTGTAATAATTTCTGTGGAATTGAGACCAGCCATCATTTACAGGACAGATTTATCAATTTTTGGACTTGCCTAATAAACTGTAATTTGTTTAGGCTAGTATGTAATAAGTCGGAAATTATAATGCATTAATATTCAATGACAGAAGCAGCTTAAGAATTGGGTGGATGTTCATTCTTGCTCATCTAAATCAAATAATTTTAAAATCTTGGTTTTTTAATTTCATTTAGAACAGAGTTTTTGTGCGTCAGGAAGAAGGTGTTTCTTTCTGGTGTTTTATGACTAAACCAACAGTTAAACCTATGTTTTCTTCCAATTATTAAACCTTCTTCCATCTTCTGTGTGGCAAGAACATGATAGGCTGATACGTTACAGAAGAGAATTGCTGAGATTTTAATGCTCCTGTAAGCATACTGGTTTCTGCTGGCTCGAAAAGGATGTGCCAATGAGCTGTTCATTTAAAAAAATAAACACTGGGGTGGAACAGATACAAGCAAACTGTCATGTAGCTCAATACATGCCATCTAGTTTGATCCAAGAGCTGTTTGGTCTATATTAGCGCTCTGACTTGGCTGTACAGTGTTTTGACAGTGCCTAAAAGTTTAAGGGTAGCAGGGAAGCAAATTAGCCTGGGAAGTGCTCTGACATGGCTGGTCAGTCACTAGACCCACCCTGGCATATAGAAATTTCAGTCACAGGTAAAACATAAGCTCAGCCCTCAGCAGTACACATCTGTTACTTGAGTACACTACAGTTCTTTCCCAGGGAATTAATTCTTTCATGCTATTTCTAGTGTTCTAATTCAGTACATGATGCAGAAACTTCCAGTAGTGCTGATTTCCCCTAGGTTTTCTCTTCAAGTACATGACAAAGGATACTTTAGCGCTGGCTGCTTTCAGTTTTGCTTTGGGATTCTTAATGTTCTCTTATGCCCATTTTGAGTGGTGGTGACACTTTGTTCTGGGGTTTTCTTGAAGATGTTATCTACTATTCTAATAGCCAATTTAAGTCAGAGTTCAATTTTCTTCAGTAAGCTTTACTGTGAAATCATCTCACTGAATTCAAATGTGATAAAGAGGGTTATGCAGTGTCTTTTTAAAGCAATGTAGATGCTGAATGTTTAATCCACTGCTTATAAAGAAAGAGATTTTGATTTTGTTGGATTTCTTTCCCTCCAGAAATACCCTGAAAAGCTGTATTTTGAAGGCTTGGCAGAGCAAGTGAATCCCCCAGTTCAGATCCAGCCTCAGTACTTACCAATTTATTTTGGAAATGTATGCCTGCGCTTTCTGCCAGTGTTTGACATTGTAATTCATAGATTTCTGGAATTGCTTCCAGTGTCCAAATCACTAGAAACTTTATTAGATCATCTGGGAGGTTTATACAAATTCCATGGTAAGTTATCCATTAATAAAGATGGATATATTCCTGTTGTGATCATTCTGTCCTCTTCACCTCATTCATTCATAGTGTTCATATATTAGCACAGCAGTGCTTTATTCCTTTCCTATTCTCTAAACCCTGTGTACATTTACATAGAGAAGTGCTTTTCCTGTTTAGTGAATTTCAGCTTACTAACTGAGAACTTGCTTTTATTCAGGTATCTCTTGCTAATTCATGCTTCCTTCACACCTTTCCCTTCCATTCCCTTCTAGTAGTAAATACTTGGACCTGTGTCCTAACAAACTTTCGGTTACCAAGACTGAGACAATTGAAAAGCAGTTCCTCTCTCTATCCTTACTTAAGATTCAAATAACTTGATCTGATACTTGAATACTTTTAGAAATGCACTTTTATAATAATTTTTTTATAGGTGTCATTGCTATGTTATGCTCAGACAATTTACAATACTCCTTCTTTACTGTAACTTCATACCTGGATTCTTCTTACTTAATACCTTCTATATGAAGAGATGATTTAGTCAGTTTACTTACAAATATATTAATATTATCATTAAGGAGTGAACTGTTAGTAATACTGACCTTCCTTGTTCCACTTCTTTTGTTCTGCAGACACACTGAATATGTACAAGACAAAGGAAAATCAGTTTTGTAGAGTATTTTGAAATAAAGAACATGAATCAATTCCATATGTGCTCAATTTTTAAATACATGCAACTTAGTCTTGCAGAGCTCTTGATTTTAGTTTTATTTGCTACCATAAACATAAAAGTGATGCTGGAAGTTATTTCTGGGTTTTGTTGTTTTCCTTTCCTCCTTGGCAGACCGACCAGTGACCTACCTGTACAACACTCTTCACTATTATGAGGGGCATCTCAGAGAGCGCACAAACCTCAAGAGAAAACTCGTTCATGCCATAATTGGCTCTCTCAAAGATAATCGTCCACTAGGCTGGTGTCTGAGTGATACTTACCTCAAATGTGCCATGAATCCCCGAGAAGAGAATCCATGGGTTCCTGATGATGCTTACTATTGCAAGCTCATTGGAAGACTAGTAGACAATATCCTTCTAAAAGTTTGCATTAAGTAAGCTGTGACAATGTCTTACAGCTTCATTTCATCAAAATATGAAGTTCAGTTTCTTTATTACTGTAAACAGGGGCTGTGCTGCCCTGGTAGACACCTTAAAAGTTATCGTGAGAATGAAATACAGCTGTATAAATATTTTGCTGTTTAAGCATCACGTAGAAATACAGTTGCTGATGTTTATGTTTTCTGAATTGGATTCTGATGATCAAAAAAAATAAGCTTGATGCAAAGTGTGAGTATTTAAAATTTTTATCGAAAATAAGATTACTGTTCTCTAATGCCAACTGTTAGCATTACTGAGAATAAAATACTGGGACCAGTGCCACATTTAAGATGTGGGAATAGCTGGCAAACCAGAGAATAGGAATATCCTTGGACTTCGGCTTCTTTCTGGAGCAATTTTCAGGATGTTACAAGTTCTTTCACTCCTTTTCCTGAACTTCCCTTTGTTTAATGTGTAACTTGAAAAAAGTTTGTTGGGTGTCTCCAAAGAAAGCTAAAATTATATAAGCTCCTGCTTTTATGCAAATGTTAAATCTGGAGACCTTTTCTGTATATATTTCAAATAAATTAGTCTTGTTTGGGAAAGTGGAATATTTTCAGAGACTAAGCAGGTCTCCTTTTGCAAAAACTGTCACCCTAGAAGTCTGCTAGAAGATCTTACAGAGAGGCAAATTAATGGTTTCTGAATATGCAAGTAGAAAATTCCTGTTATTTATATTTTCTCATCTTGGAAGCAGACAGTGAATGAGATGGTTGGTGGTGTTTTTTCCATCTCCTAATCAGGGAAGTTTATCCTTTGCATGGCCTTGTGTGTAATATATTTACAGCTATGTGTTCATGCAGTTCTTCAATGATTGAGTATCAGCATCTTATATTCTTACTTCTGTATGTCTTTTTTTTATGAAATGTGGTTGTTCTACTTGTTTTCAATAACTTTCAGTTCAATTTAATATGCGGTTTATGCATCAGTTGTTAATCACTGTGCTGCTTATACTTATCTGTGTTGGGGCAGATTTTTTTTCTTTAACCATTGCCACCTATGGCAGGCAAATCACCTGGTCCATTTCCAAATTGTGACTGGAGATTCAATGAGTTTCCTAACCCAGCTGCTCATGCTCTGCACGTTACCTGTGTTGAGCTCATGGCTCTGGCTGTTCCAGGGAAGGAGGTGGGCAATGCTCTGCTGAATGTTGTGCTGAAGAGGTATGTTGGCTTTCTGAAAAGGTTTTCTGCAATGTATCATGCATAATTAGATAGTCTGTGATACTAATTTTCTTATTTTTAAAAAAGATTTCAAGTGTACAAAGGTAGCATTTTATGTGTAAAGTATTTTTGGATGACAAACAAGATTACAGGGATCAAGCAGAAAAATCACATATTAGACTCCTGTGCTGTAGTGGATTGTGTGCTTCTGGAACAGTTGACGTGGCATGATGCCCATAAAAGTCAGAGGGAAGACGTCACACAGGCAAAGATCTTATCCATTGGGTTCAGCAAGAAAGCCTGGAGAAAGTCTGTTGTTCTTTCAGCTGTGCTGACAGGAGGACATCTCATCAGTTGATATCACAGCATCTTTGAGTGCACAGAAAGGGACAGGAATCATTGGCAGGGCTCTGAATCTTCCTGATGCTGATGTAGATCAGAGGTACTTTGAAACAGTGGTGTGCCAAGGCTGACCTTATGTTACAATGCACTAAATTTGACTCATAGCTCTGCTTCTTGCGCAACCACTGAAAAAAATGGCAGTGAGGGACAGGACCTGGTAGTCTTGTAGCCATTCAGTTGACATCACTGAGCAATGACAAACTGGAATTACTCAGTTTTAGCCTCATTCAGCTTAGTAACATATTATTGTTAGCTCTGTTTGGGGCATGTGGAGGGAAGGGGTCAATAAAGGGACAAACAACTCCTAGCACTAAAGCTTAAGGAAAGAAGTTTGAAGCCTTTGAAGGATACCTGCTACTAATGCAGAACACACCCAAATAAAGTTTTGCACACAACATCCCAGTAGCATTTATACCATCTTTTGGCTCTTCTAAATACCTGTATGTGTTTTTGTAGTTCTCAGCATTCTTGGCCTAAGTACACCTGGTCTGTAGATGCACAAGAAGCAGAAATTGTGGTTGTGTATTTAGGAGCTTTAGTTTTCTTTTTCTTTGTCTCTAGTCAGCCCCTGGTGCCAAGAGAGAATATCACAGCTTGGATGAATGCGATTGGACTGATTATCACAGCCTTACCAGTGAGTCAATATGTTGTATTTTAAAATAAAAAAACTTACTCTTCCATGAGAGATTTATCATCTTTTTAGAGTACATTGTAAAAACTTAGAGCCTGTAGGTTCCACACCAAGCTATTCAGAAGGCTGTGTGCGTGTTTGAGAAAAATCTACTCCTCCAGCATGGAAAAATTGACCAGGTGTTTTGTTTTTCTATTGTGTTTTGAGGCTAGGATGAAAAGAAGTGAATCACTCCTGTTTAAATACATAGTTTAATGTGGTGTGTATACTATTGAGAACTGGAGCTATGTAATAGGAAGATCTATAAAGGTTCTCATGCAAAGTTATTTTTTGATTAATACTTGCACTTCCATGTCCTATAGCTCTAAAACCATGCAAATGAGATGTGGCTAAGATTGCAAAAGGAAATGTATGCAGTACTGCAGCTTGTGTATCAGTAGAAACTTTTATCTTCTGAATATCATGACTCTTGGTACCTGACAAAGACTGCCTGAGTAATTTTGATCTTGCCATATGGGTTGCTTATATGTGTCACAGCTGTCCTTCCTTTGTAACCTCTCCTCTCCAATAAAATAGTTCCTCTTCTTGGAGGGAAGCCAGCATGGATTTAATCCTTACTATTTTTATAATGGTTCTTTTTCTTCCTGTTCCCTCTCCTTGCATCTTCATCTATATTCTTTGTCTTTTGTACCTTTTTTATTTCCTGTTTCCATCTTGTTTTTTTGGTCTGTTTGTGCCTGCACTCAGAAGACTAGAAGATTCTCAGACCTCTTCCACTAAGGTTTTTTGCCTTGTCTTTGCTTCTTTTAGAGACCTTTATATTAGGTGATTAAAGAATTAAGTTCGTGAGATATGTCTTGATAATGCCACACCCTTGAGTGTGCCATACCCACTAACGTGGATGCTTTCTGTATCATGCGTCTTAAATTTTCATCTTCATCAGACATGGTTATAAACTACCATGTCATTTATAACAGTTTTATATATACGTATCTATATATGTATATATTTATATATACACATTTTAGAAATGCAATAATAGTAAAAAGAGCTGTGGAAGCATTGTCTTAGGTGATGTTCTTTTTATAAACAGTTCTGACTTCTGGGGGGTTTTTTTCTTTGGTTGTTTTTTTGTTTTCTTTTCCCCCAGGAGCCATACTGGATTGTTCTCCATGATTGCATTGTGAATGTCATCAACAGTCCCAGCTTGACATCAGAGACAGAGTGGGTTGGTTACCCATTCCAGCTGTTTGACTTCACAGCATGTCACCAGTCTTACTCCGAGATGAGTTGTAGCTACACTTTGGCTTTGGCGCATGCAGTCTGGCATCATTCCAGCATTGGACAGCTTTCTCTCATTCCTAAGTAGGTGTAATGATATTTGATAATGTAATTGATGTATTTGATAATGTAATTTGTCTTTTAAATTCCATACATACTGTAGATAACAAAGCTCCACGTGTAGCACTTGTACCAGCAAATAAATATGTACAGGGGAGCTCCAAAACTTGCCAGATGGATCACGAGGTTTTTTCCAGCTCCCTCATCCACTGACGTAACTCTTGTTGTCTGTAGGCTTTAGGGCTGTCGTGTGATGCCTTTAATAAGCCTTTTTTAATCTTGATTAGCTTTTATGCTTTTATAAATTTAAATTTTTCTTAAAGCATGGACTGTAGCATGTTCCTAAAGCATCAACTGTAACAGCAAATATTATTCTTAATTCTAGAGCTGCCCTGAAATAATATTTGAAATAGTTCATATTTGCAGAAGCACACAGTTTTTCCTAAAATAAGGGTCTAAACCTGTGAGGGAGAATGCAGTGTTTTGGCTAGAATTTGGTACAGGTGAAAGAAATAAAAAAACCCCCAAATAACCAAACAGTTGATGTAATAAATGTCTTGACATACTACAGGTTTCTCACAGAAGCGTTGATACCCATAGTGAAAACGGAGTTCCAGTTGCTCTATGTTTACCACCTCGTGGGTCCTTTCCTGCAGCGGTTCCAGCAGGAGAGGACACGGTGCATGATAGAGGTAAAGTCTGGCTCGTGGTTTGCTTTATACCGTGTAGATCATTTTACCTTTGCAATTACCTTATGAAGCAGAATAGGATAGAAATCTGTAACAAATATTCAGAATTAAATTCTGTACAAGTTAAGCAGTAATTGCAAGGATCTGAATTGCTGAGTTGGTATTCAGCTTAGCCCATTAACTGAAATCTTGTTGCATAAAACACATAGTACATTTTTTTTAAGCAAGAAAAGAAATAAAACCCCAGAAATACCAAGCAATAGATGCTTTCTTTGGCTCTCAAACTGCTTGGAAAATACACATCAGACTTACTGCCTGGAAGGAAGTATGCAAGAGATGAATTGTGAGGATGGAGGAACATAAAGTGTTTCTTACATTCATGTCAGTGTGGTTAAGGGTAGGGAAGGAAAAAAGATGGAGCTGGCCAGTAGGTAGATGAGCTGAAAAATGTCAGATAGCAGAGACCCTCCTAGAAAGAAGAGCTTAACTTGGGAATCATTTAGTTAAGCATAATTGGATGACTTAGACCCGTCTGTTTGTCCCTGTAAGAAAGCAAATTGTTAAAAATCACAGCTACTGAAAAAGCAGTACATACTTATTATATTGTTTAACTGTATTTCTACTCTAAAGCATTTTAAAACCTGTTTTCATTTGGTCTGCTCCTTGTGTGCGTGGAAACAGATTGGAGTGGCATTTTATGAAATGCTCCTGAATGCAGACCGGTGCAGCCCCCACCTGAACTACATGGATCCCATATGTGATTTCTTGTATCATATGAAATATATGTTTACAGGTGACAGTGTGAAAGACCAAGTAAGTAAACAGTAGATAGTGATACTTTAGTTATCTTTCTTCCCGTGTAGTAATTTAATCCTTTTGTGAACTATTTTTCGTAAGTAGCAGTACCACAAATTGCTGAACAGTTGATTAGTCTCTATATACAAATTAGGAAGTTGGTGCACTTCTACACATTTAAAAGCTTCAGATGGAGTAGACTAGGTACCTCAGATTGCAAGATTAATTTATGTAGTCTGAAATTTATGATACAGCTTCCGGGTGCCTTAAACACTATTATTAGAGCTATCACTGAAAATAAAACTATTGGATGTTTCATAACAGTCTGTTTCTCTAAAGTTTTACTTAATTTCTGATTCATTAGTGTAACTTGACCTGTGACAAAAGGAAGATTTCATTCATGTTCAATGAAAAATCATTTACCCAATTTATCTCTCATTTATAACAGTATGCACTTTAAAAAGTGTCAGTTGTGTGGCGTGTTTTACAGAGCTTTGGTGCACAACTCTTACAACAGGGACAGTTTTTTTAAGATTGGTTATCAGAAGAGGTCCAAAAGTTAGCATTTTTAATAAAATATAATGTAAAGACCTCTATTTACTACATCTTTTCCCATTTTTTGTTGTGTTAATGTGATGTTTGTGTACAGTATGTAAAAACACTCCTGTTTTTTACTGAATGCCTTTGTTTCTTATTTTAAAACAGGTTGAGAAGATAATTTGTAATCTAAGGCCAGCTTTGAAACTTCGGCTGCGCTTCATAACACACATCAGCAAAATGGAGCCGGCTGCTGTTTCACAGCAGCCCCTCAGCAATGGGTCCCCAGCACAACAGCCCAGCCAAGTGCCCGTCAACGTGGCTTTGCCAGTAACCCAGTGAAATGAAGTGCTGGGCTGACCTTGGTGTGAAGGCCTCCTCCTGTTACTGACCAAGCAGCATCTGATCTGAAATCTGGGATGCTTTATAAAAGGACAGAGAACCACGTACTGACTTCTGCTTTGATTTGTTTTGCATCATGAAGCTGCCCAGCTCTGTGCATGCCAGTCTTCTTAGCTATTTATACTAGACACTAGATAAGGGTTATGTTGCCTTTCTCTGGAAGCACTGGGTTAAAGGTCCTCTGCAAGCAAACACATGGATTTCTGAAGAGTTTACCATATTCTGCTCCCTATCCTGGGTTGAATCATCTGGGTTTTTCCTTTTTTCTGCCTGTGATATGAAAGGACTCTCAGTGTGTGTAAAATGGCCTTTTGAAATTTGGGTTCTGCCTTATTAAAAATTTCTATTTTTTCATCCAACAGAAGAATTTAAATTCTTTTTGTCTTTTGGGCAGACCATTTAAGCTCTTACAGGGAAACGCTCCTAGACAGAGAGATTGCATCAATTTTATTGAGTTAATTATGACATCTTTCCAAAGAGTAAGAATGAACCTTTGAAAATATTTGTAAATTTTGTGTGTACAGATTTCGTTAAACACACCTCAATGGGTTTGATGTAGTGTCAGTTACTAGACTGTTGGATTACACCCCAGAGGCTGTCTCCAATGAATCTGTTGGAAGTCTGCATATTCACTTCAAGCTGTGCTGTTTCATGTTTGATCTTTCCTACTTGGATGTCATTTTTATTAAGTCAGTCACATGAATTTTACTGATCCTACTATATTTTGGATTTGTATAATATTCTGCTTTGGGGTTTATGTGTACTGGCCTCAGCAGGTTTTGATAACGGAGTTAAAAGGCTCAATGTTCTGTAAATATTCATCTTTTTGGACAATTTTTTAATTAAAAAAAAAAAAAACAGCTTTAAAGCCCATATTAGTATTGTTAAGTTTATTTTCTATATTCTGTTTTCCATTGCCTTAAAAATAAGGATTGACCATAGCAAAGGTACTTCCATGTCTCAAGTTCTCTGTCAGCTTTACATTAATGGCAGTTTTAACATGTTACAAAGAGTCCAGATTAATAAGATCAGGTCTGATCTGATTTATATCTCCTTTGCATTGAAATACACTGCTCAAGTGGAATCACCATCACTGAAGTGTTCAATAAGTGTATGGGTGTGGCACTTGGGGATGTGGTTTAATGGTGAACACAGAGGTGCTTAGTCAAAGGTTGGACTTGATGATCTTAAAGGTCTTTTCACCCCTTAATAATTCTATGATTCTGTGTTTGTTTTTAAACATCTTGTATTCCATTCCAGAGTCAAGTCACTCTAGTGCCATTGGGCTTGGTTTTGATAACAAGACAAACAAATAATAGTTGGTCGAATAGTTGGTCTCCAAAAATCCAGCGAACTGTTCTGTACAGGCCTTCCCATAGGCTTTCTGGGCAGACCCAAGAAGCAAAATACTGGTTGTGGGTTTGCAGACTTTTGCTGGCAGTGAGACTTCTCTTCCTAACCACTTTTGGAGCACATAAATAGAAAAGCCTGTAGAAAGAGTGTGTTTCGTGGCTATTCTGCATGCATGTTCTAACTGAGCATCTTTCTGAGTTGTCTTACTTCATATTGAAATAGTTTTGGTGCTTTATGTGGCACCTGGAGTATCCCTTTTAATATTTAAACTAGCACCTGTTTTCAGTCACAGGGATTCCAGAGGGAGTATTGAGGAAGTTGGGTAACTGTCTTGAGCAGCAAATCCTGAGAGCTGCTAGAATTCTTTAAAGCTCCCTCATTGTGCTCAGTGTCTTTGCCACACTGGTCTGGCACTGTTGGGGTGGGATTTACCTCAGCTGAACTGGCACTGGCCAATCATTGAAAAACCTGGGTTTCATCAGTACTGGACTAGATCTGAGCTTTTGTCCCAGAGCTGAAATGCTGTGCATCCCAGTCATGGTGCTGTGAATTGGGACCCTTGCTCACCGAGTAGGATTAGGGATTTACATGTTCTATATGTTGTAAAATGCAAAGGAAGACCATCTGTTCTCCCAGCATGCACACTCTTTCCCTGCAAAACTCACCAAGTTTCTGAAGTTGCTAACCTCACTAGTTGGAATAATATCTCTTCTGCAATCATCTACATTTGCATTTTCAGCAGCAGTAGTGGTCTAAAAATCAATTCTTACTGATGCTTGCTTTGAGTTAAACATCTTGTCCTTTAAAAATCCAGCTAACCAAATTCCCTTTGTAAACTGCTAGCACAGCAAGACAAAATTCTAGTGTAATTTCAGACATATGTTTGTTACTGATTATGGCTGTCATATGGCTGGGTTTTAAAATTCAAAATATGTCAGTCAAAATCTGTCAGTCTGCTGGAACTCGAAGTGGTTCAGAGTAGTGAGGAGTAACGTAAGCCTGAGGTTTGGAGTTTGACTTTTAGTTTTTGTTTTGTATTCCAAATTGCAGGTAGCCACTATGGAAGAAACACAGTAGTACCAGGCTTCCTCAATCTCATCTGACTCCCACAGAGGGTATTGATTAAGTAGGACTTGAAAGTCTATTATAGTGTGACTGGCTGAGTCAACAGATTCCTAAACCTCAAAAAAAAAAAAAAAAAATTAGGTCAGGAAAAATTTGAATTCCCTTTTTAGCCACCAGAGGGAGATTTCTTCAAAAAATACAGTCTGGTCTCCAGCTTTTTCTGAGTATAATGCAACATTCTGAACACGCAGATCACCATTGGATCTACCAACATTTTTATCCAAGATTTGACAGCATAGAGGCCACATTACGCCATTGTCCTTGATGTTTGAAATATGTGTTATTTATCTTCCTCAAAGGCTTGCTGGAGGACCCCAGAGAGCTATGGGATTTGCAAAATCTTCCAAACAAATACAAAGATTTTTAGTCTTTCAGAATTGTCTCAGATTATTTTTTTCTTATAAAAGCAATCACTTGAATCATGCAACAGCTACCAGAGTTGATGACAGATTTTTGTACTTGATTACCTAAAAGAAAAAAAGCAGTAGATGAGAACCACATATTTGAGTTTGATTTTTAGCATGAAGGCTTTTTAGGACATAAATGGATACCTGTGGCTTGGCAGGCTGTACCTGAAATCATGCAGCCTTTTCTGAAAGTGAATGAAACAAGGGTAATATCTCTGCAACTCTAAAAGGTGGTGAATATTTTTGGCTTTCCCTGTGCCTTTGTTCCTTCAGCAAATACAAGCACAGCAGGGATTCTTTTTCTGGCTCAGGATCCAGAAAGCCAACGTGGAGAGGTTCCCATCCAACCCCCCTATTTATTCACTTGTGCACCTGCTGTTAGCCATGATCAGAGAGATACCACTGTGCTTCTCCATCCATTCTCAGAATCATTTCAACTAAAAGAGAGGTTTTTGTTCGAGGGGGTGGGGGTGGTCTTTTTTTTCTTGGTTTCTTTTCCTTTTTTGCCTTTTTCTTTCCCTCCCTCATATATCCGTTCTGTATAAGCTCTTGTGAGCTGTGTTGCTGTTCAGGTCTGGTCCTTCACCTCAATGTTTCACACAGAGACCACTCTGTGACTTGGTGGTGTGCATCTCATGTCAGATTCAGTAGGAGTGAGTTGTTTCAAAGGTAAATGGGCACCTTCTAGTATTTTTCTCCTGAAATGTGAGGGAATCCTGTGTCCTGGTGAGAGGAATGCAGTCGGTTCCTGTCAGCCATCAAAGGCAGAGGATCTATAGTTCTGTCCCAACCCTGTTTCAGCCCTGAGCAGGCCTAGGCTGCTTTACAGTTTAATTTTTAATTGAAAAGCTGAAAAGTCCCTGCATCTAATTGCCCCCACATCAGTGCTACATGGGAAATTCTTAAGCAACCCAGGTACCTTTGAAGCAAAAGGCTTCAAAGTGCTACATGAAGGAGGAGAGACTGAGGGAAGCCATGCAGCCAAAGGAAAAAAACCCAACACTATTAAATAGTTCCTAGGTATATAATTTACACGTTGTGTGAGGCTCTGATCATATTGTTGTTCTAAAAATAAATTGAAAGTTTGATGTTCAAGATTTAAGGTGGGACTCCTTTATTGATTTAGCTTGGCTCAGCCTACAGTGAAATCAGCCTGCACATCCAGAAGAGCCATTCTCACAGTTACTGTCTCTCAGGTGCAATTTCTTCATCAAATGTACAAAACAAGTTTCATATGCTTCATGTTTTTATGATCCTGCTGATGGGATATAATATCTAGTGATCTCCAGGGCACGTTAAATACTGCAAAACAAGCAAGGGGAGGACATACAAGTGTCAGTGAGTTATGTCTCACATCATTTTAAACAGATGACTGGTGGCTACAAACAGTGGAAAATGAGCAGACAGAAAGCAGTCTGACAGTCCTGTGTAACATTTGTACTGAGGTACAAGTGGCCTGTTCCACGCTGATTTGAAGACTGTATCTGTCATGACATCAACAGCAGGTATATTTAAATTTAGTAAAGTTCTACTGAAAGTTGTATAAAATACAATTAGCATGTTCTGTGTGAAATGACAGCATAGCATTATCTGTATGATTTGAGAGGAGTTGAGAAATTCAGTGTCAATTCCTACTGCAGCTACAGCTCAAGGCGTGCAATTATTTAGTAAATATGTCGAAGTCAAGAGCATAAAAGAGGTCCTGAATGAGCCAGTCCTGAGTGAGCCAGTCCCTGCACTGGTGAACTTTCAACCTAAAAATGACACAGTGCAGAAAGAGAAAAATTGCATAGTTGAGGAAGAAAAAATTTGTTGGGTTTTCTTATTAGAATATCAATTTTCCTGTGAGTGCTGCAAAAGCAGGATCTATGTGTGATATTTTTGAATGAATTTATGGAGGTGTTTGGCAAATTAAGAAAGGCATTAAGAGGTGAGGATGAGATGAACATGGGAATGGAAAACTGTTAATGTTCTCTGAAGGGTTGTGAGGTTGAATTCTCTAAAAAATCCTCACAGGCTCTTTCATTCCTTGATGCTGTTTCTGCTAAGATGTAATTTAGCAGAAAGGAGAACTGGCTGTAGCTTATCCCATCAGTATCTTTTCTGTTTGTGTTCATATTATCAAGCCTCAGCTGAACCAGCCTTTAAGGGCCCTTACAGGAGTAATTCTCCCCTTTTTTTGCCATCTTTCTTTAAAAGGCTAGATAAAATGATTAGAGAAGTGTAGATTGACTCCATGCATGATAGTAGAGCAGATTGTCACCTGCCTTCAGCAGGCACTGAGCCTCTTCTGCATTAGCAGTGCTCTGACCACAGATAGAAAGGGGAAAGTCAGAGAATGTATCCTTTCTACCACTGCAGAATTAGCATTGTTCTGTGAGTGAAACCATGTTAAACCACATCATAAAAAGAGTTCAGCAGCAGCACGATCTACTTCTCCCTTCCTACCTATTATATCCATTAGTGCCCCCAGTGACTCCTCTCCTCCCTAATTGCAGAACTACCCTGTGAAAATAAAAATTACTTTTCTCTTTTGGGAGTGAATCCTGTCGTGGATCTGGTGTGGGAGAGGCTGGATGAGCACCAGGGCCTGGGAGAAGATCAGCATCATGCGCATCTCCCAGCCTCCGTGGTGAAGGTGCTGGTGGAGGACTACATCCTGAGTGTGAAACAGGAATGCTTGGGCTACTCTGTAGCTTTCGAAGGGATGGGGGACACCCTGTGAGGTTGGAAAGGAAGCTGTGGGTGCAGTGCTGCGCTAACCAAGCCACAGCACAGACTGGTGCTGGTGGAATTGCAAAGGACCAAGCCCACACTGGTAACAGGTCCCTCGGCCTGCATGTGCCCACGCTCTGGAAGTGCAGGTCACACATCAGCCATGCCACCTCCTCTCCTTTGATGGCTTTGTGCCTGTTTTCCTCATGAGAGCTTGCCTTGTGAATCACATATTTCCAGAGAAATTCCAGGAGCAGCTGAAAACAGGGTCTTTACAGTCTTTTTCCTACCTATGATCTCAGATCGAAACTTGTGATGCCTTGGAAGTATCATGGCCTTCCCAAGTACAGGATGGGATGGATTTCACCCCTCCTGCTATCTCCTGGCTGTTGGCCCATGCCCTGCTTGTCCCTCAGAGGGGCCTGGCTGTAGGTGCAGGGAAGCAGGTGCTGAGGGCTGATATGTTGCAGGTCAAGCTGAATTTCAACAGTGCTCTACAAAGCCTTTCTGAGCCTTCCACCTCTGGAATTAAAGGAGCAGCTGAGGGAAGCCTGAACAGCACCCAGATGTTGTCTGGAGTCTTGTGGGCCTCAAATTTAACATGTCAGAAGCACTGTATGTGCTGTACCTAGCTGAAGAAGCAGCCTCAAATAAGATAATTTTATTATGTTATAAACACAGCTGCCTATCTCCACTCTTCAAGTGGAGAATTTTAAACTCTCTTTATTCACTAGGATGAGTAAAACTCCCACACTACAGATGGGAGAGAACAGCCACCATAGTAATTTCATTTTAACTTTCCCTTTTTTCTTAATAAAAAGGCATCTTCTAATATTTAGATTCAGTTCTGCATATTTTAATAGCTGGTTTTGACCTCTGCAAGGTTTGAGGTTTGGAGAAAGAAGCCAAAAGAGAGGAGTGAGATGAGACACTGCCAAGGGGCCCAATTGTCCTGAACACTGGGCAAAATTAACTTCTCATTTTCCCCAATCAACCCCTGTGTTAAGTTCACAGCAAAGACAATCCTGAAAGTTCAAAAAAAAGTCAATCTTGAAAGAAATATTTATGAAAACTCCTTCTCCTCCTGCTATAAAAAAATGTGGCCAAGAGTTTTCCATATTTTCCATGAAGCTCTGGGGTTTTTTTGTGCCAAAGGAATGAACAGCCTTGAAGAAAGGTCACAGCCACTGGCAACTTCATCATTTGCAGCCTCACACACTCTGAGCAAAAGTGTTTCTAGATTGGTCTGACAAAAGCTGGAGATGCTGTTTCCTGTCCCTTGGAAAGAGGAGCTCCAATTATCCGGCTCACTGCTCCAGCTTGACACTCATTATGACGCCTGCAACATAGATGAAGTTGCTCTAAGGAGGAATTTCTTTTTCTTTCCATCCACAGGAAAAATAAAAGCACAAACTCAGCCGCAGCTGTTACTGCTTTCTTGTCCTTGAGCTTTTTTGCACAGCAGCAATTGTTCCACTGTTTTCTTAGACTGGCTTTTTGCAGTCTGTCGTATGACTGAAATGCCACTTTAGCAGATTTTAAGAAATACATATTTCCATGACATACAATGCTGGGCAGCACCTCCTGAGTATCTTTGAAGGAAAAAAGCATTCACAGAATATGATTCATGTTGCTATTTATAATTTAGGTCAATTTTTTTTCTCTCTTTTCCTTTTTTCTTTTTTCCCCACAACAGCTTCATTTCACAGTAGACTTAGGCATTTGCTTTATAAGATGGATAACCCTTGACAGATAACAACTCTGTCACCTCTGCACTCTGGCAACTATTTCAGATTCCCTTTGAGATTTCCTTGGGGTTTTTCCTATCTTTTTTTTTTTTCCACTCAGCATTTTCTGTAGGAAAAGGCTCACAAAATCAAGGCCAGAGGACTTCCATGATTCCCCACAGCATTGCTACATTTCTGAGAAAAATTCCTGTGCTTCAGTGTTCGCGAGAAGCTCTGCCTCAGATGTGGGGAACAACTGGGCAAGCACACCTGGGGAGGGCTGTGCAGAGGGACACGCGGCACCTTTCCATGCCTGCCCTCCCAGGCTCCCCTGCATTCGGATCCTGCACCCCTGAGCTTTCTCCTCTCTCACCCAGTGAGCAACTGGAGAGACTCCAGACCAGCCCCTGAAGGGTGGCCCTGTCACGCATGAACCACTGCAATGCAGATTCTTGGTTTTCTGCAGCCTCCATGCTGGCATTATCCCATCTCTTTCACTTTTCCATGCTCCCACTCTCACTGCTGTCATCACAGCTTTCCTCTGCAGAACCTCAGTGGCCCCCCAGTCACAACTTCCACTGGATTCAGCCTCCCCCAGCCCTGAGCTGTTCACCCTTGTGAGCAAGGGAAGCAGCCAAGAGCTGAGTATGCATATTGCAAATAGTAGTAACCATTTGGTGAAGACTTGGGACTTTCTGTCTTTAAAAGAGGGCAAGAGAAATTATAACAATCAAGAAAATAATAGAGACAATTTCTCATTATTATTTTCAGAGAAAATAGAAAAATCCCTTGAGAAATCTGGAAAAATTTGATGAACCATGTTTGCCATGCAACTTTAATAGAAATTATTTATTTAGTTGTTTTTTTCTTCTCTCAGTCACTATAACATGTGAGTAGGATCAGGATATTTGCCACCTGCAAAGGAATGCTACTATTTAATTTTATTTTCCATAACTTTCTGAGAGATGTGCTATATCACATGAGCTGTGGCAGTGGTCCAACCTCCCAGCCTTCAAAGAGTTTTACCGAGCGTGTTGATGGTGCTCCCGCCTCTCTCAGAGGCAGTTTGGGCCACCTCTTTCTTCTCTTCAAAATGAGCACTCTCACCAAAATGAAAATAACAGAGTGCTATAATTATACTCTCTTTTTCTCTCGGTGCGTGGAATTAACACTGGAGAAGATGTTGGCTTGAGCACATTTCCAGCCACTGTGCAAATAGAAGCCGCAGCACTGCAAGCTGTAAAACAGATTTATGTATGAGCATTCCTGGTCTGGAAACCAGACCTTACATTGGAAACTGTATGCAGGGTGTTCAAGCTGTCCTGCACAGGAGGCTTTTCTAGTGTTGTATCCCAAAGTACCAGCACAGCCCTTAGGATAATCCTTGCTCTAGGCACCTCCCCAGTGTTTGGGCTCATGCAAGAAAGTCTTGAAGCGAAGGGATCGATCAGAAGTCTGTTCCTTTGGGTCCTCTGTCAAACTTCAGTGACGCCCAGGGAAAACTTGTCATCACTTCACTGGGATCTGGATCTGGGATTTGCCCTTCTCAGACTGGTACACACAGCCCAGCCACCAGGTTTGCCAGCTGGGGCTGCTCAGCAGCTACCTGCAATTGAGTGAGGGCCCAAAGCAGGTTATGTGGCATAAATGATTGATTTAAAGCTTTCCAAGTGTGCATTACATCAGCCTTAAACATTTAACTTTTGTTTCTATATACCTACTTGGTTTAGGTTAAGATGTTGGAGCATACAGTATTCAGCTAACTCAAGGAAAATGCAGGATGGATTGTTGAATGAATTAAAAACAGAGATGGTCCCCTAGAGCACATGAAATGCTTCTGAAGTAGCATCCTGTGTCAACCCTGTTAGAGAAAAGAAAACGCTTTGAAGTGGATGGGGGACCATAAAAATCCAATTTCTATGATCTGTCAGCAAACTATTTCTTCTACTCCAGTAGATGACACGCTAACAAAGCTTGTTTTAGCAAACATTTCAGCTTGCTTAGTAAATTATAAAAGGCAGCGTGCAAATGGCACATTTCATTCGCAGTGACATAAATCCCAAACAGATTTTTCAGTAGTGTTATGAATTATATAAAGTGATTTATAGGTTTCCTTGGCATCAGTTATCTATCTTTTCCCCTGAAATTAGACAAACTAAAAGACAGAAAAGTAGGACAGCATTAAAAAAGCATTAGGATGAAATGCTGATGAACAACCAAGGCTCATGGCTCAGATATGGGAAGGGATGGCAGGTTTGTTCTCCTTCTCTGACACAATCTTCCCAAATGATCTTAGACAAAGCTCTGGAATTCACTATTAAAACTTGGCAAAAGATGCATCCCTGCCTCCTGCTTAGGCCATGGAGGCTGTAAAGTACTCGTGTACATAGCAGTAATTAGGGCGAAGTGATGGCCATTGGGAAATAACAGGGAAAATCATGAAATAACTGCTAAGTGCATCCTTCCCCTTGAGCCTGGTACTGTCCTCTTTGCCTTCTGCAGAGGTTCTCATACTTGTGCTCCTGTGCTGTCTCCACTCTCACAGTCAGCTGCTGCCCCGGTTTCTGCCTGTTACAGAAAATTTTCAGTTCTCTACACTGTCTGAAATCATGGCTTAAGTGCTCCACACCAAATCTACCACAATTCAGGAGGTCAAAATCTAAAATGACCATCAAAATGGAGGTGGGTTTTCTTCCCTCTGAGGAAGAAGAGTAGAAAAAGAAGTTTCAGATAGAGACATAAGCATTCAAGGACAGGATCATATTTCTTCTACAGATTTTTTACACACCCCTTGTTCATCTAAGTGAGTGACATTTCCTGATGAAATCACTGTCCACAATCCTGTTTATCACCCCAGGACATGTCCCACCCTCTCCAGCCTCAGGCTATGAAAAGGAACCTCATTCAGCAAGACGAGATGCATGATGGCTCTTTCAATCTTGTGCTTTTCATCCTGCAGCCAGGTGACAGAAGACAAAAAAATTAATGACCTTGTGTAATGAGAAGACTGTTGAAAACCTCTCTACATCCAAACAATTAAATTCACCCCTGTAGTAACTTTGTCAAGCCCCTCCATTTGCGACTGTCAGAAAGAATCTGTCCAGAACAGTGCTAAGAGCTTGTTTATAGCAGAGCTTGTGCCACTCAGCCAAGCTGGTGTGTCAGAGTGGTGCAACTCCATAGCTCATGTAGGTTGATATATGATGCCCCTTGTTAAGCTCTTCCACCTTGCAGCGAGGTTGCCGTCCTTGTCCTTCCACTGTCCTTGTCCTTCCATGTGCTGTGCTGAGGGCTATTAAGCTTCTTTAACCTCCTTGTTTACAAAGTGGTAAAGCAACAGCACAGCTATAAATGAGGAAAAATTGGACCCTTACAATTTGCTTGGCTCTGTATTGAGCTGTTTTTCCTGTGAGCAGCACCTCTGTGGTACTAGCAGGAGTCCAGTGAACAGGATGAACAAGCAGGCAGGTATGATCTGGGAGCATGGGCAGGCTGTGACTCAGCACCACTCTGTAGGCCCTGCCTGGTGTCAGGCGTGGGGACAGTGTGATGGCCCTGGTTGCTGCCAAACGAGTCATGACTGGACAACATGGATACCTACTATTCTCTCAATACAGTAACATGGATATTTAATGGATAAGAATAGCCCTTCTCGTTTTCTCACCATGCATGATGGTGAAGAAGCAATTCAGGGGAGGATCTGTCCACCTGAGCCTAAGAGGTAGCAGGGATCATGCTTTAGGTTGCACTGTCCCTGTTCCTCACAACAGCGTTTTCTCTGGGCTAGTATTTCCCAGCTGAGCCCTGGAAAAAGAAAAGGCAAACCTAACACTTAGTTACCCCTTCAAGTGAAAGGTGGGATGAAGACACCTTCCCCCTTTCCCTCCTCTTTCTCCTTTTACTTCCCCTTACCCCTTGCACAGCTAGAGCTCATGTTTTTCCCACATGCAGGTAAGCAAGACTAGAGCGACTTGAAAAGCCTTGCTTGTGATCACACGAAGAGCTGAGATTTGATTTCCCCAGAGTTTGTCATCTCACTGTTACCAGTTGTTTAGAAACAGGTATCGATGGGAATTTGTTGTCAGAAACTCTGGTGCAGAGAAACTTTCTAATCTATCAGCTCTCCTCCTCCTCCTTTCCTCCTCTCCCTTTCGTAACAAAGACATTTCCATTACTTTTCTGAACATTCAGAAGCAGCGCTCATTTGCAGAGTGCTGTAGAGCCTTGCCAAAGTTACAGCTTCCAAAACAGCAGCTTCTCATATCTGCAGGTAGTGAAGGGAAAAAAGTTTTGAGTGGTGTCATACAAGTTTCGAGTGGAGGTTCAGGAATGCGTGAAGGAAGACAGATAACATAGTGGTGCTTTACAAGTCCCAGTAGTCACACAGAAATATTATGCACAGCTTTGCTATTCCCCTCAGTTTACAAGTGAGATATTAAACTATCTTTCAACTGCAACTGATGCTCATACTAAATGATCATTTTACACTGGCCAAATTCCCTACATATTTAGTGTGTTTGTCCATTGTGTCTCATTATGCACAAGGTCTAAAATTCCCTGAGACAGAAACTCTCTTTCTTATTGCATCTGTTCCAAGTAACTTGTATAACAGAGCTTTAATTCCCCTCAGCAGGGCTTTTAGGCACAGTTGTGCTGTAGCATTAGGTGCTCGAAAACCCCAGACCTTCAAAGATGCAAAAATATGCTGATTCTGACATTTCCCTTTCCTTGAGATGTCTGCACAGCACCTCTCAAAAGCTTTGCTTGTCTTGCTGAGAATGCTATGAAATAGTCCTCTGCTGTTCTTGCTTCTGGCTAAGAGCCTTGAAACAAAGTCAATAAATTGTAATTTAGAAGGATCTTTTATAGCTTCCTGTAGAGGGGGGACTAAATCCAGGTATTTATGCTGGCATAGCAACCTTCCTCAAAATGATAATGCTGCCACTTCAACAAAAAATCCTGACTTCCAGGGGAATTGGATTCTGTCTCACTAAGAATATTTTAGAAGAATGAAACATGGTACATGCTCCATTTCAGAAAGCATGCTCTTTCAAGGTGTTACATCCTTGTCATATAAACTCCCAGCAAATTATAGATGCCAATTTAGTCATGTTTTCATTTTATACATTCCAAAGATCACTCATCCAGTCTTGGGTGTTCACCTTTACACCAAGTAGTGCTGTGGACATAGAAAACCTTGATGTGATAGTGCTTCAAAACCATCTGGAATTGATTTTAGCAAAGTAGAAATGTTGCAAGTATTCAGCAACATGCAGAATTGTAATTTTGTGCATTACAGTCAATGAGAAAATTTTTGAAAAACTCACAAAAGTTGCAAATGAAAACCTGGAGTTTACTCAAGCAGCGCAGTTCCCACAGTTTTCCTCCAGAAAGGAGGAAAGTCAAACGCATGTGTTGAACAGCAGTCAAATTGTGACACAAATGCAAATGCCCCATTAAGTTAAGGAAGTATATGACATGCAAGATTTTATACTCATCAGTTGCTTTTCTTGTCTTTATTTTAGCAATAAAGATCAGAGATGTTCCTTCATTATTTCTCAGCTGGGAAAGACTATTACAATTTTTCCCACTCCTAAAACACTGTGATAGCACAGTAGGGGATTCATGAGTGCTTTGATTAGGACTTAGAATCTCAAGGAAATAAAATGGAAAGCAGAAGGTGGTTCTTTGTCAGTGTGGTTTAAAACAAAACAGAAAGGAAGATAGGATGTACTGCTGTGTTTTCTCTCTTTGCAGAGAGTTTCCCTGTGGTGGCTGGGGGTCAGGAGAGTAAGGTGAGTAGAGCAAACCTAGCAGAGAGCTGGAGGTGCTCTGGGATAGTCTGTTGTTCACCTGAACACTGTCTGGTCTGCCTAAAGAATTTCTCAGGCTGAATGGGCTGTTAGGAGGCAGGACCTTGTCCCTGAGTGACACAGGCAGAGGGACAGGAAATGCCCACCAGTCTCCCCCGACTAACACAAGCACAGTGAGATGGCTCCAGGAGAGTTGGGGTGAGAGGCCAAAAAAGAGCCAAGTTTGGTGCTGGTGGCCCGCACTGCTGTTCCTTGCAACCTAAACATCGTGTCACTAGCGGCAGAGCAGGGAGGGCAAACCTGCAATGCAGCAAACACCGTGGCCATGTCTAGTCACACCCCTGTGACCTGCCACACTTCGGGCTGGTCAGACACCGCAGGGCACATGGCCCAGTCCTGCCCAGTGGTGAGGCCACTGTGCCATGCTCAGCATGGTCAGACTGTGTGGGCTTAACCCAGCACATCGTACATCTCCCTTGTATGAACAAGGAACATTTACCTTTTGCTCTAACAAATGCAATATGGCTTTACCAGGAGCCTTTTCTGCTACACTGCCACTGAACATTTCCCAATTCTGTAAACACTTCACTTCCCTCATCAATAGAAAAGCTGGGGAAGGGAGATTACAGAAAAGCTTTGGGAGGGCAAGAGAAATTTCTGGACCATGTTGTAATATAGCAGGTCACAAGCCAGTGGCAGAATCGCAAAAGTCATCTCTGAAAGGTTTTTTTTTCTCTACCAACAGATGGACAAAAGTTAGAGCTTTTAATGTAGGCTTCTATCAGACCGGGGAAAAAAATCACTTTAGTGATTTAGTGGAACTGAAATCTGTTGAAATACTTTACACTTGTATTTAAATGATTCAATAATTGCATATTTAATATGCACTACTTAATAACTGAATGCATGTAATAATTTAATAAATATATAAAAACATAATCTGCAATTTAAGAATTTGCTGCTGAAAGTGGTGTTCATAAGGTCATGTACAGTAATGATTAGTGAATTTTTGTCTAATTCCTCTAAATCTATTTCCATATCACAAATATACAATTTTATATAGCACTCAATGCTATAGCATACTAGTACCTCATAAAACTCATCTATATGTCTATATCTATATATATATACGTCAGTTCTGTTTGTACTTGCTCCACCCACAACATACATATGTAAAATCCCTCAACATAAAAAAAGAAGGGACAAATGGAAACAAAATATTGGTATGAAAATGTCAAAGTGTTTCATGTTAATGCTGTTGAACTACAATGATTTTATGTTTCATTCAAAACAAGAGTTTCTAACATAGAAAGGAAGCAAAATTAAAAAACAAAATTGAAAGGAGTTTAATTGTGCACAACATATTTTGTTTTGTCTGAATGAATTGTCAGCAGGTTGTTTTCATCTGACAGGGAAATACTTGTTTCGGTGTGATTAAAGCTGTTTGTTTCCAAGAGTGGGGGAGGACAGTACTCTCTACGGTTCACGTGTGGACCTAAACACCTGCATTTATACACCTGACCCACTCTTAATCCGTGTCTTTTCTGAAAAATTCCAGAAAAGCCTGGTCTGGGTCTCCTGGCCCTCTGGATCCCAATACTTCCATTCGCTTTGACTCTGCCATGCTGCCCCACGAGTCTTTCATCTCACCAGCCCTTGGGTAATGGGCCATTAAAAACAGGTCAAGTGTCCTTGGACTAATCAATGGTTACTACCTATGCAGCTTGAGAGCACACTGAAGAGTTTATTTGAACATGTTTGTTTGCACAAAACTCATTCTTTAACAGTAGTTTCTGTGCATTTTCCCTCATCAGGATCAGCCTCTCCTAAACCTGCCTGGCGAGGTCATTTTACCACACAACTTCTCTCTATGATGAAACTTTTTTCAGTAGAGGCCTTTGTTTGGCTTTTGACATGGAGAAGTAGAACAACAGCAGCACTGCTGCCAATTCAGCTTTAAAAAATATATAAATAAGAAGCTGCCTTATTTTTATACTTAAATAATTTAAATCACAAATAGAGTGAATTATGTAACAAACAGCTACCTAGTGAGTTAATTAGCGGTGAATTTTCTAGTTTGGATTCATCAGCAGTCATGTCATCAGAAGCCAAAAGCAGGTAGAAACCTTTTATGTTATTGTTCTGATACTCACAGCTTTTGCCTCAAGTGAGAGAGAGGTTGCCTGACTGACTGACTGACTGATGGCACCACAGTCTGGTGGTGGAGGAAAGCTATGAGGCTTTTATGGCTGCTTGGGAGATGACAACAAACGCTCTGATGGCTGCCATTCCTGTTTGAGCTGGAACATGCAATCATTTCATGCACAGCTACATGGGGGCAGAATTCCACCTACCTGTTTATAAGGTCCAGCAAAGGCAGGTGGCGCTGGAAGTGTGAGTGTGGGAACATGACACATGCTACGGAGATAAAGCTTTCATGGCCCAAATGCTCCCATAGATACTGCATCTGAATAAAGAAAAAGGAATTGATGACCAATGTGTCCCACACAATCCTCATAATAGCTCTTCTTTCTAAACAGATACTTTTGACTATTCTAAAGGGACCCAATAATGTATAAGACTTGCTTTGTTCCAAGGTGCACATATGCTTTTTCAAAGACCATTCAAAAGGCTCTGCTTGTTCAAGAGGATGCTCTGTCAATAATCCCCTTGGTTGCTTTACTTTTTTATTTTGCAAGTTTCAGTAACAACAAAGGCTAGTCATGAAAAAGATTTTCTGAGGAAGTTCAGACAGAACTGAGTAATCAACAGTGGTTTTTTACAGACAATAACTACAAATGTATTTGTTTACTCAGTACCCTTGAGATTGGTGAGATCAGGTGTAAATTGCTTTCTTTTCTGAAGAACTTAAGTTCTCCGGTGCCTCTTGTTCCTGAGAGTCTTTCTACTGGCTCCGGTAGGAGATAATGATTGAAATTAAAATAATTCTCCAAAGGCTTCTGTGCCCTCCAGTCCAGTGTCCTTACTCATGGGCAGTCTGTCTTGCTGTTTCAGCTTGGGGTCAGAGAAGGGGATTTTAATGGGAGAAGACATGTGTGAGAAGTCCAGCACAAATAGAGCAGTATTTGTGAATACAGCAGTAGAGGGTAAAATCAAAAATAAAATATGAAATAAGCAACCAGTAATGAGCAGTACTCAGTACTCAGAATGGCAAATTCATGGGGGCAAAGTAAAAACAGACTGAAATTAATCCAGCATGGTGTAAGATGCAAGATTGACTTTTCAAGCTATAAATACTTTTCTTATTTTAGAGTTCTGTTTTATATGACTCAGAAAACACAAGAAAAGGAAAGCACCACCAGTCAGCATTTATACCTGGTGTGCTTTGTGAGTGCACTGGAAGCACACTTGTCTGAAATTCTTGTGCATATCTGTCTCATAAAGAGAAATGGCTCTGTGTACTGTGAGTGTGTGTACACATGGGTGTGTTTCTCAAGCTGTGTTTATGCCCTCCTTCCAGAGGAACAGCAACTTGGACTCCTTTCTCTGAGGCACCTCTGAGGTCTGGGGCTGCAAAGTCAATGACTCCTACCCTGAACTTTCCAAGCATCCCTCTTCCTTCCCCTCCAGCTAATCCTTCTCCTTGAAGGGCACAGCACAGAACCTGGGGAACACCAGAGCAGTGTTAAGCCAGCACTTAATTTCATTTTCTCCCTGATGCAGAGCTGTTGCAGCCAAGCCAGGGTTACTCATGCAAGGGCTGGCTTCTGCGGCAAACCGATGGCAAAGAGATGGGAAGGGTCTCCGCTTAGATTTCCACAGAGTGGCTTTACTCCACCCACCCACGAAGGTGCCCAGTGGCGAAGACTCAGAACAGTGGCGTGTCCAGGCTTTTATAGGGGGGCGGGGAGAACATCAGGGACCAATGGTCTGAGGGCCCAGGGGCAGTACATAGGTGGGGCTGGGGTAAGAGAACCATAGGGACACTCTGAGGCAGGGACAAAGGGACAGGGCCAATGGGAGAACGGGCAGGGAGGGGCTTTCTGGACCGGAGTCAGGAAGGAGGCAGGGAAACCCCCGGACCAATAGGGGGAACAGAACTGGGGTGCATCTCACTGGCTCCCACACAGAGTGTCTCTGTACTCTCTGCATTGAATGTGAGTCCTGCCGTCAATGATTTCCTGCCAGTCTACCTATAAAAGTAATAACAAGCAAACCGAATCAGTGATTCATGGTTTTGTTTCATATCCTCTGTCTGCCTTGATAGTGAGACAAGGGGTCGGTGCTGCCTATTGTCCTCACCATATTCTGCCAGAGTGTTACCCAAGCCTTTTGTAATCTGAAACCAGTATTAGTCTCATCTTTATAAAAGATAAATTGTTGTAAAAATGGATTCCTAAACGATAGTAAAAAACTCAGAATATCAAGTTCTGTATCCCTAGTTCCAGCTGTCAAAGTTTGACAATATCGATATATAAATGCATAATTCCTCAAAAGTTTCTACTGTTGCCTGTTTCCTTGCATGCTTTATATAATCTTTAGATAAATTATTCAGCTGAAAACTTCTTATTTCCTTTTTATAGAGGGGTTGGCAGCTTTTTATTTGTGTAACTGTTTCGCTCTACAGATGAGAAGAAAATGCAGAGGAATTTATTCTTTACAGAGAAACAATATTAATAGTTCAGATGAGTTTGGCATGATGGTTGCAACAGAAAAGTATCTGGTAAAAGCTGCCTTACAACACACCTTTTGTTGTGGGTGTTTTCACCTTAACATTCACAGTGTGAATTATACTCAATGGGAGACAGGGAGGCTGACACCAGCAGTGACTGCTAACGCGCTGATTAACTAAAAGCAATGGCATCATTGCTGAGTGAGTCATTAGCATCGTCAGTGAAAAGCATTAATGAGGAGGGAAAAAAACCCAGTTGCTTAGAAAAAAGCACAAAGCACATGATGGAGTATTTTAATTTGTTCAAAAATAGTTTCTGCTCCTCTGCTGGTATAATTAAGGCTTTATTAATTTAGAATGGGAACAGATGAGAACATGAAGCTTTGTGTGTCTGCATCAGCTCAGGCACGGCTCACAAGCCTGAAGAGAGACCACCAGGAACCACAGGCTTTCAGGGGCAAAGGTTCCTTCATGGCACAGGCTGTGGGAGAAATGAGTACCAGCCCCCTCTGACCTGGTGTCTACTTCTGTGTCAGATTTTTGCAGCATGCCCGTGTGGACAATGGGCAGACTTCAGAAGTGTGACTGTTTAATCATGTTCAGTATAATTTGTTTTCTGTAAGCTTACAACAAGAACCTACAAGTAACGTGCAAAAGAGGCAAAATCCTATGCCTCTGCATATAAATGGGAATGGGCATTGGAGTATAAACAGGAGTTCATCCATAATGTACTAATGTTCCCACACCAACTTGAGTATGGAAATGTGGAAATTACCTCCAGAGAAACTCCTCAGACAAAAAGCTATTAAAAATTACAATAAACTCATATATTGGAATTATTGAGGTCTCTATCATGCTCCAAGTCTCGATCTTGGAAATCCAGATTTGGGAATCTAATTTTATTTTTTTAATCTTCAGAAAGTCTGGATCAACATTCCAATATTATCTGCAGGAGTAGCATGCAGAAGTTCAGAAATTAAACTTTTTCTGATTGATTCCACTGAACATATTCAAAGAAAATAAAACATAACCTTGTCTAGATCGTCCACTTTTATGTGTGGACACTGAAAGTGACTTGTGTGTTCTACATATCAAGGAATCAGAGAATCATAGAATGGTTTGGGTTGGACAGGACCTTGGAGATCACCTAGTTTCAACTCCCCTGCCATGGGCAGGGACACCTTTCACTAGACCAGATTACTCAGAAAGGGATCATAGCAATTCATGACCTAAGAATGAAGGTTTATCCCTGACAGGCTCTATGTGTCTTGAAACACAGATTCAGAAAAACCACAGAATAATTCAGGTGGGAAGGGATCTACTCTGACCTTCTGCTTGAAGTCTAGTCAGATCACCTTTTCCAAGGGCTTTGTCCAGTCGGGTCATCCAAGGACGGAGGTGCTCCCATTTCCCTGGGCCCTGTTCTAGTATTGGACCACCCTTGTGCAAAAAAAGGTTTTACTGATACCTAACAGGAGTTTCTCATGTCTTCTGTCTTCTCAGATCTTCTGATCAGGCAGTGGCAGACAGCCAGAACATCTCCCTTGAACTGTCTCTTCTTCCTAGGCTCTTAAAGAAGTACAGTGCACTTGACTCCTACAGATCTGCACTGCTTCCTAATATCAGGCAGAGTTCCTTGCTGTGGGTAGCCAGACTGTGACATTACTCATTTCTACCCACTTTTCTCCTCTGTTTGTACCAGGTACCATGTCTCTCTCTACAATGCTATTTTAAGAGAATCATGACTTTTAATCTAGTTGCTGGCATACCTCCCTCTACCCACAAGAAAGCACAGCAGTCACTGAGACAGGCACAGAAAATCTGTGCCTGCCATTCTCACCCTGTATCCACCTGTGTGCTGGTGTTCCACTCCTGTGCACATGGGATTAAGCTCTGAAAAAGGGTTCCTGTGAACTGAAGTGGGATTCGAGCCCAGCACTTTAGGTCCAGATTTAAGAAGCCAAAAATCTCTGTATATTAACTACCATACTATGTGCATCCAGACGTGTTGAATCTCAGCTCTGAGATATTGCAATATTATTTGAGGATACAACACTAAATAAAAATGAGAGAAAAAAGGGAACAACAACAGCGTAGATGGAGGCTTGCATCTGTGGAACTCACTCTTTATTTTGTATTCTCTTCACTAAACAACAGCTGGAAATAAAAAGTTTGATAGCCCAACTATTTCCTCATTGATCTTTAATAGAAACCCATTTTTTTACTCGCTGTTATAGAATCACAGAACCTAAGGTTGGAAAATACTTGAAAGATCATCAAGTCCAACCTTCGACCTAAGTTTAATACTTTAATACCGATTTCAAGGAGATTTGCAGGTGAGTCCAGGCAGAGGTCTTTTTAGGGCCTGTGTAGGCTTGGTTTTCAGAGGAAGCAGAGTAACATGGCAAATAGGATTCATGCAGACTCCCCAGGTGGGGCCTTTGAGCAGCATTGCTGATGCCAGAATGACAGGCAATGCAAACATCTCTTTGATGCTTCAGCTCTGATCCCACACAGCTGAACTGGATGTCTGGTCCATGTGAGTACAGCAGCAACTGGGAAACCTCCAGGCTTCCAGGCATAGGATAAGTTTGCCTCAGGATCCTGTTCTCAGTGCTAGTGTTGCAGTTACATGACAAGTAGCTAAACTTAGTGCAGGAGATTGGACTAGGTGACGTCCACCCTAAATTTTACTGTGATTCTGTGAATTGACAGATTAAGTGTTAAGAATTTTCCCTTCCCTCTGAGGTTTTCCATAACTTGGTATTGCAAAGGCTGATGATTCAAGGATGTTGAAGGAATGTTGTAGGTCTAACCTCTCCTGGAGTTCTTGAGGCTTTCATGTCTGGTCCAATATTCAGGTTCACATGGCCCTCATGGAGCCTTTTGGAAAGCAGCAGTATCATAATTTTAAGAACAGCTCTGTGTAAGAACCGAGGTGGAAGTTGACACCTGTAGTATTCCTGCAGAGCAGGACATCGCAGTATCTAATTTTTAGTCATGTTTCTCTCTAGGCCAATAAAGTTCTGATTAAATTCACCGCGCGAATTAAATATCTAAGACCTAGTTCAAGATAATACAGCCAGGAAGATGTGAAATAGCTAATGAGTGATGTTTGCAATTCCTCTTTCCATGTAAAATGCCGTAGTTCAAACCAGAAGGCTTGAGGAGCTCTCTGGTGAACTGCGGAGTATCTCATGCCTGTTATCCACAACTACATTGGAGAAGTGGGTCTTACATCATGCAAACAACAAAGAGAATAATCTTGGTCTTCCTGCCTCGGGTGACACTTCTAATAAGTGATTAAGGCAGAAAACAGGACAGGATCCCAGCTGTGCAATTGCTCTCGTTCACCAGATGTGACAAAGTGATTATACAAACCCCAGCAGGTCCCAGAGCAGGAGCAAGGAGGGAAGGGATCTCCCTGAGAAGGGGCATTTGTGGGGCTTTCACTCCCCAGGCAGGAACCCAAGGAGCTTGTTAGAGGGAGTGCCAAAACCCAGGAATGGGACACACCTAGAAGGTTGCAGTGATCAAGGTTTTGAAGATCATTTTGGAGACAAGTAGGTAGCTAAATCCATCTATGAAATCAGTCTCCTTGTTTGGAATTGACCCTGTTTATTATATAAATCAATAGATAAACAAACAGAATATTTTTCTTAAATTATACTGCATAGCACATAGGGCTTCAGGAAAGAAAAACATCTATTTCACAGTCTTTAAATCTTGCATAATTTTAGTTAAATCATATTTGAAATCCATTAATCATTTAACTGCAAGCTTGTCTTTTAAACTGATGGATATTTTCCAAAATATAGTACATTTTAATATTTTTGATACCAAACCCCTCAATCTCAAATACTAAAAGCAATGATTTTAGAGAGTGAAAAAAAAGAAACTTCATCACTTCTCTGCCTGAACAGGAGAGCAGTTCATATTGATTAACACTTTTTTCTGTAAGTGTTGCAGACTTCTGGTTACCAGGAACCCTGGAAACCCTTTGCATTTGCACTTTAGCAAACAGAAGCCTTGCTGTTCCCTTTGTTTAGAAAGGTTTAGAGCAGCATTAGCAAGCTGATAAAATACTTTGCTCTAGATTTTTAGAAGAGTCTACCACAGGTCACATTGCTATGTTGTCATGGTGATGAGAAGTGCAGATGTCAAGTGGAAACTAGAAAGTGGTGGTATATATGATGGTTTGATTATTAAAAGACTTGATTAAAGCAGCTTTCAGAGGGCTCAGATGTTCTTTCTTCCAACAGACTACTCAGACTTCAGCAGCTGGAGGCCCAATCCAGAGACCACCACACCCAGCAATCCTCAGGCTTTTGGTTTCAGTGGATAGTGGATATGGCCATTAGTAAAGTATTGATGTGAAACAAATGCATTGGTTTCCTTTTTGCACAGAGACAAATCCCTCCTGCAGACTGAGGTCCTGCAGCTGCTTGAAGTAAATTTACTAAGGATTATTTTTAGATGGTTGTGTTTGATATACGGCAAATGGGGTGTTACTCTTGGTAAAGCTTCTAAAGGTATTTCAGAATTAAATTAGAATTAAAATTATAATTTACTTGACCAAAATGTGGAGGAAAAATATAAGTTCACATACAAATTGCCAACATAGCGTACAAAATATGGTGAGTGGAATTTAGAAAGCAGCCTTCACTCTACTCACCATGAAGGATACCTGCTGCAGAGGAGTAGTGGCAGTGATAAGGATCCTTAACAAGGATGACTACACTGAATCCATCCTTCTCATTCTGTTCTGCCTTTTTTCACATTTTTAGTACCTTCTTGATGTTTCCTTTGTGCTCACACCACAGAGGCATGCTCTCACACATGAGCTTGATACATGTTTTGGTTTGGAACAGGAATACATGTTTGTGGTTTGGGTCAGGAAAACACGAGCATGTGACATAGGAGGAGAGGCTGAGGCAGATGGGCTTGTCCAGGCAGGAGAAGAGATGGCTCTGGAGGGAGCTAACTGTGTCCTTCAACCACCTGCCTTTGGGTAGTGTCAGGAATCTCACAGCCATACTCCTTGTAGAGGTGCACAATGAAAGGACAGGAGACAACAAACAGAAGGTGCAACAAGAAAAATTATGGTTTAACATAGGGAGAAAGAAGTTTCACAGCAAAACTGGTCAGGCCTTGTGATAGGTGCCCATGAGGCTGTGCATCCTTGATGGTATTGAAACCCATGAATGCAACCTGAGATGCCTGCTCTAGCTTTATAGATAGCCTTTCTCTGAGTGGAAATTAGGAACAAATGACTTCCAAATTAAGTTATTTTTTGATTCTGTGTTTTTCTGATTTAAATTAGAGATACAAATCAGTGTTGTGATAAGACAACCCAGGCTTCTTCTGTGCAATGCAATTGCCCAACAAATGTCCTGTTTTGCTTTTCTGTTTAGATTTAGTGACATTTTAAAGCCTTTTTATTCTGACTGGTCAATAAGTCTAAGACCACACTTCACAGAAATGTCAGTGCATTTAGCTTTTAAGTATTTCAGCCTGTTCTCCTCTTTATGTCTATGAAACTGTTGCTGCTCTGCCAGAGACCCCTGAAATCTGCAACACAGATATTTCTGCTATAGATAAGGCCAGGGACTTCTGTGGGGGACCACTAGCTTAATGATAAATTCATTTGCACTGCTCAAAACCAGCAGTGGGGAAATGGTGGAAAAGGCATTCCCATCCTTTCCTTCCTCCTCAGCTGTTGGCTACTTTCTTTCCCCAGTGGGATCCCTCTTGCCAAAAGGCCAAAACCTCAAAACAGCACCAAGAACAGCAGCAGGTATATCTATCTACATGGCACACAGCTGTAATGCCTCTTCAAGCGAGGGTGCCAGTCTTCCCCACCCATCCTGCCCAGACAAACCATGTTTTCATCCCTTGACATCAGCTGAAACATCTCCTATCCCTGTTTCTGACTGCAGCCACCATGAGCCTTCTCACATTCTGCAGCACCTTTACTGACTCTTGGATTGTAATGTTCTAGGTATAAAAAGTTCCTGGCATCATCTGCTTCAAGCACAGTTAGGATTTTGGGCTACTCTCAGTGTAGCAAGGATACCACTCACAGACATCTTACAGGCAAGGAGAGGGTCGTGTGGAGGCACATTAACATGAACTGCACTTTTGAGCTCCAATCCACTGACAGTTCATTGGGAGTTTTTTTTTGTCCTGCCCAAGAGAAGAGTGCCCAGATGTGACACAAGTAAATCTGCATGGCTGGTTGTGTGAACAGTGATCCCATCATCAGAACTTAGGTATTGATGGACAATCATTGCAGTGGTAAGAGAGAGAGGAGTCAAGACCAGAGGGATTTAGTTGAAGTACAAGTTAATATCTAAGTGTCTAATTAATTTTATAATCCTACAGTCCTCAAAGTTTCCCAGAGTTTTCAGGTCCAGTGCTCTTTGGCTGAGAATGCATCCAATTAGATGGCAGTTCAAAATGGTGTGTTCTGGAGGCAGACATTTCCTTCCCCCAGCAATGATACTCTTTCATGTGGGCTGCATTGCCCTGCTGCAGCACACAGCATGAAGATCTGAACTTCCTCTCCAGAGCTGTGTTTCCAAAAAATTTGATGGTCATTGAGAATGGAAGAGAGGAAGCACGTATTTCTCAGCAGAAATCTTGGAGGTGAAGAGTGGGGTGGGAAAGCTCTTACAGCAGACTGACTGAGCCAAAGGAACACGTTCTGCATTAGTCTGTGCAGCTGTGGAAAAAACGAGTGGCCTGAGCCTTCCCAGAAGCCCACAGAGATACCTGCAGGGACAGCCCAGATCCAGCCAGGCTGATGCTTGGACAAAAACCCAGTGACTGAAAATAATCTCATTGGTCACGTGCACCAAAAGGAACTGAAAAGGGCTTTAGAGGTCAGAGTCAATAAGTGGAAATCTCATACATTAATTCAAGTATGTTGACCTCTGCCACATTACTTCCAGATAAATAGAAATCTGACTAATTTCCAAGATGTAAAATTCATTTGATAGAATAGCAAAGGGAGTTTTCAAAAAGCAACTTGACTCTAAGTGCTCTGAGGACATTATTTAAAATGTACTTAGCTGACAATCTGAATGAACTTCTCTGTATATACAGTGACATTTTGCTTCATTCAAACGCTACCTTTGGTAACCAGGATTTTTGCCTAGCCCTTTCAGATGGCATTTGTTCAAAAGCCTGAAATGAAACAATGATCACAGGGATTTCAGTTTAAATTATTTCACTGTGTAAGGAACAGTAGTAAAGCTGTAATTATTCATTGGGTGATGCTCAGCTTCTGAAATGAAGGGAAATCTCCAACTGAGATTATAGACACTGCAGTGGAAATAGCAATGATGCATTGTGACCTCTGTTTTCTGTAACTGTCACAGCTGCTATCACAATTAGGATCATTATTCCATCAGGAGGTAATGCTCCCAATATAGAAGGAAAGGGGGAATGTTTGTCTAATCATTTGGTGGTGACTTGTTCAGAGGTCACAAGTTCTGTTGCAGCTTTGATGCTTCTGCTGCTGGATGAAAATTGCTATTCAATCACCCTTGTCTGTTAATGGTTTGTATGATAGAGTTGCTGTTCAAAATCTGTTCTGCAATGGATTTTTGGATCCATATTTTAGGATTCAACACCTTAGTTAGAGGGATTGGCAGAAAGGAAAGTGGAGGCCTGCTAAGGGCCGTACTCTGGAAGGTGCAAAAGAATTTCACTGATGTCAATGGAAATTTAAAGGAGCAAATCCTTCAACTTCATTAAGACTTTTGTTCTTAAAAAGCAGCCTGAGTTTTACACTCAATGGAACACAAGAAGAAATTAGTACTTTAGAGCAAGTACTCTACACTGAATAGCAGCATCCAGCTCATCCATAATGATGTGCAACAAAAGATAGATCTCAGTGCTGCACTAGAAAACAGATTAATGTCAAGTTCCTAGGTAACTGAACTACCAGCTTCAGTTGTACACAATCTCATTTTGAAATGCGTATTTCTATATGTTTTTTCAATTTTAAGCTGACCACATCACAAGGGGAGGATGCTAAAGCAAAGCATCTGTTGTACCTATCAATTACCATCCTCTTAGTGGTAATAGAGGGTAATAGACCCTCTTACTAGGTCTTTTCTGACCTAGTGTACTCTTCTGCCCACAGAGATTAATTGTTGCCTCTTCCACAGAGATGTAATAGTGAAGGCATTTCCCTCATTTTCCAGACCTTGGCTTCAAAGATGTTAATTTTCTTTACACAGTAACCAATCTACTCAATTCACTGACCTGTTTTTGGCAATCACCTCTAAGAAGAGTGGCAACATTAGCAGTTAGGTGCCATATGTGTCCGTGTCTGCCTTGTCTTTGGATGCACATTTAACAAAATCTGCACTGGCAGTGCACAGTAGGGAGAACATCTTCCTGTAAGATTTTTTTTGCTGTGATGTAGCTTCACCCTGCAACATAGTGAAGGGCAGCACTAACTCCTCAGAAACAGATGACTGTTTGCTTTAGCTTTATGATCAGTCTTCCAGTGCACCTGCCAGTGGAATGGCTGGGAAGTAATCTTGCAGAAGAAATTTCAACGGAGACCTTCTATGCCTGTAAATAAGGGCACAGAGTATAGATGTGAGAGGGAAATATTAACATATCAATTTCAGAGCTTCACAATCCTCCTTTGATGTTTTAATGTTGTTCCTTTGTCTCCTTGAGACATTTTACTACTTGCCTTCTCTGTAGTGAATGTTGTGAGCAAATTACTGCCTTTCTCCTAGCATGACTTGTGTCGGATCCTTTCTGCTTCTTTTATTCTCTAGGGCAAACAATTTGCGTTGCTTCCAAATTTCTTTGTAGGTTATGCTTTCTGGACTGCTGATAATTCCTGTTGCTCTTTGGCTGACTTTCTTCCACTGATCAGTTTCTTCCCTGAAGTACCAAAACTGGGCTTGGTTCTACAGTCAGGTCTCACCAGTACTGAGTAATCCAAAGGAATTATGTATTACTGTAGGTAACAGATACTCCCTTTTTTACATTTTGGAATGGTGTTCCTTTTTTTTTTCCTAAGGATGATGATTATTTTTAACTTGCTTTCAGGCTGTGATCAACTCTAGGATGTTGTGTTTTCTGCAGGGCACCTGCTAACCATCATCCCTTTCTCCGTACTTGGGCAATTACTTTCTTGTGTAAAAATTTTCACTTGTTAAATTGTGGTTGGCTTTGTTTTTCTAGAAATTACCTGAAAATTGTAGAGTTCTTTTCTCCTCTTGTAGACCAGGGTGTTTCAGCTCTGCCTGTCCTGGGTTTGCTACCTCTACCCAGTCACAGAGTCAGGCACCTAAATTTTCCTGTGAGGGTGGAGAGCATGTGAGCACCTTGCAGGTATCTTGAAGATACAGATGCAGCTGAGTTTTCTGGGAAGAGGTCTGCTTAACTTTCCACAAGTGAAGAAAATTGGTGCAGATACCGACACAGAAAGGTCAGCTGCAGCAGGACAAAGTTAATCACCCTCCTTTCCCATGCTGGGGAAACCAGAATACCAGAAGTGTTTGTCCCTGTCCTCTGAGTGAAATCATCAAGGCCGTGGGCCATTACCTTCTCTGAGGTAGAACTGAGCTACTTGCCAAGTCCCAAACTGGGAGCTGGGTGTCATTTCTAGCCATGAGCATCACCAGTAACACCAGCAAGAGTTCAGTGTGGTTAAGGAAATGGTTAAATAAAAAGTGACTCGGAGGCCTTACCAAAGGAAGAATGCAAAGCTCTTCCAGCATCACAGGTTACAAAGCACAGGTTCTTCTTCCTCCATATGTTATTACTGAAAAACACCGAACTGCTGCATTAGATACTTCTGTGGAGAACTGCTGGTCTTAATGCAGTTCATCAATTTTACAGAAGGCCATGTCAGAAGAGGTGTCTGCATCTGCATCATGGCCTTCTGCAGATCATAGTCCATAAGAATCACTCCGTTTCCTTTCAAGCAGTTCAGAGACATGACCTGATACTTCAGTCTTTCAAAACTAAAATGGTCTGTGCTAAGCTGAGAGCCAGAAACACCAGATGGTGCAAGTGCCCAAAGGCACCTACAGCTGCTGGGGTTGGCTGTGCCCAAAGATCCTGCAGACAGAGTGCCATGCTGCAGAGATTGTGTCAATCCAGTCTAGAGAAAAATGTGACACTAGAGCCATTGGCAGCAGTTTGTAGGTAAGGACAGGTTTTGTGTAGCACTGCAGTGAGTCCACACAAAGACTTTCCTTAATAGTCAGTGCATGTTTGCTGTCAGCTTGACAGTGGAATTGCTGTACGTGAGAAACACATCTTACCCAGCGGGACATGAGCAGGGAGATCACAGGCAGTTGCAGTCAGATGGCTCTGAAGAAGGTTGCTTCTCTGTCAGAAGCCAATAATTTCTTGAAAATATTTTGCACTGCATTGATTTCAACAGAAAGAATAGAAATGATTCAGCATATTTTTTTTTCTCTTTCAAAATGAGGTTTTGGTATAGTTTTTAAAATGTTGCCTACTTGGCAAATTAAAATTGGAATACTTTGTTGAAAACAAAACATAATAACTGATAACCTTATGGGTTTTTTAAATTAATCATTTTTATTAATTTTGGTGGTTTGAAGCTTCTTTTGACCTCTGGTCAGACTAGTGTTCTGATTTTATGGCAATCTTTTTGAAATGGGAAATTAATTGACATCATTGAACTGACCAGCTGATATGGCTTTGTTCCTGATTCACCTATAAAGCTTAACCTCAAAGTTTCTGTACTCCTTAAAAAATTATGTGAATTATATTTCTGAAAGGTAGAACACTGATATGATCCTACTGTTCATTCCTGGTGTGTCTTGTATTTGCAAATCTAACCAAACCATCTCTTTGGGAATCCTTTAGTGAAATTTAAAAATTGCTTCCAAGAAAAAGAAGAAGAATAATGTTACCATGTCATGTATTGATTTGGATCATGGTGTGAGTGAATCAGATGTCACAATATAATTTTGCTGAAATGTTTGGTGAAGTACCAGAAGCTAAGGAAACATGCACGTGGGGCTTTTGATGTGATTATGCTGTCTTTCACAATGGTTGTGTTGTGGAGATCAGCACTTTCCACTGTGCAAGTAATACAGACAGGCCAGATTTTTTAAATACAATGGCTGCATCTCTGGTTCAAGACCTGTTACTCATTTTTCCAGAGCTGGTAGTACCGTGCTTGTTGAGCTGGCCAGAGTTTAGAAGTTAATCTTTAATAAGGTTGTATCTTTCAGAAATTGCATCAAAATGGTGAGATTATCCTGAATTTCCTTGTAAAAGGCCAATTTTTTCAAAAGACATGGTGGTGTGAACATGCAGTTTGTGCTGTGTACAGAACAGAACACTCAGAGTGTCTTCCCATTTTTCTTTGTAGCTCTTATTTTCCTTTTGAATCTATTTTAGGTGCTTCAGTGCACAGTTCCCACCCCGTGACAGCAAAAGAGTCTTTATGTGGTGTAGGCTAGAACAGACTGCAGTGTGGGAGGATGGTGGATTACTGTAGCTTCATATTACAAGCAAATTTAGCAAGTGCTTTATAAAGCCAAACTATGAAGTAACATCAATAAACTCATGACCAAAAAAAGTCTAGAAATATAAATCTGAGGCTTATTTTATTCTAAGAGCATATTTAAGTGGAGAGCAAAGGACTGATGATAGGTGGAAGAGCACACTACTACAATAGTAGCAAAGGTCAACCCCAATGAATGATTTCCTGTCTGACTCACAATCCATTATATTAATAGTATTGCTGATTAATCTTTAACTAAATCCCATTCTGGCTTTTTCTTATTTTAAAATATTTTTAAATTTTAATGAATTATCTTAGCTGGAGATTTGATCAGTTGGTTAGAGCACGTTGCTAATAACACCAGGGTTGTGGGTTGGATCCCTGTATGGGCCATTCACTTAAGAGTTGTACTTGATGATCCTTCTGGGTCCCTCCTAGCACAGAATATTCTGTGATTTTGGTGAAAGACAGCAGGGTGAAGACAGGATTCAGACATTATGGCTACTGTGAATGTCAGAGTTCTAGGAACATCTTAAAGATCTGAGGGATGTAATCCTTTCTTCTCCCTGATATGATCCAGCCAATTGTTTATACAGGTTAAGTACCTTCCCCATACAGTCTCCAGTACCTGCTGGTTTGTCTGAATGAGCAACCTCTACTGAAAGTGTCCAGTTTTGGGCCCCTCAATATAAGACAGACATTGAGGTGCTGGAGTGACTCCAGACAAGGGCAGTGGGGCTGGTGATGGGTCTGGAGCACAAGCCTTGTAAGGAGTGGCTGAGGGAGCTGGGGGTGTTCAGCCTGGAGAAAAGGAGGCTCAGGGGAGACCTTATTCTCTACAACTGCCTGAAAGGAGGGTGTAGCGTGGTGGGGGTCAGTCTCTTCTCCCAGGTGACAAGTGACAGCACAAGGGGAAATGGTGTCAAATTGCACCGGGGGAGGCTTGGGTTGGATATAAGGAAAAATGTTTTCACTGAAAGAGTTGTCCAGCACTGGAACAGGCTGCCCAGGAAGGCTGAGTCACCATCCCTGGCAGTATTTAAAAGAAGAATGGATGTGGCATTTGGGGACATAGTTTAGTGGTGGGCTTGGCAGTGTTGGGTTAATGGTTGATCTTAATGGTCTTAGAGGTCTTTTCCAATGATTCCACGAAAGAGTAAGAAAAGCAATAACTGCCTTTGTCATTCAGTAGATGGTGCTCTTCTCTTCTCTGAAGGTAAGGCTCATGTTGCTGATGCATTAAGTGTCTCGCTTCAGAAGTGATTTAGGTCTGCAGTGCTTCTCTCTTTTATACCACCCCTGCTTGCTCTATGTTTTGCCAAGACTGTTAACCCCTGTGCCTGGGCCGAGTCAGATTTTATTATGTTTACTTCATTTATCTTCTCACCTGACAAGAACGAGCTGACAATATGAGGCTTGTGTCTACCAACATTTTACTGTCAGCCCCCAGGAAAGAAACAATATGTGCCTGGTGAATGGACTTGGAATCTCACCAGAAGTGGATCTGCTGGTTTTCCATTTGGGTGCAGCATTGTTCTGAAATGTGTCTCCCACTCAGGCACCAACAGAGACTTTTCTCAGCTCTCTGGCTTTTCGGGAACTATGTCTACACTGGTGGACTCCAAAGGGTCCAAAGGGCTAGGGCACATGTACTGAGGCATCCACCTGATGAAACTTATTCCTGACCTGTGCTGGAGCAGGAACTGGGCATTCTTCAGCCTCCACCTGCCATGCTGCACCTTTGTTTGTATCAGAAGAAAAAATAACAATAGCTGTTCCTGCCATGTCCTTGATTTGGATTTGGTAGAAATGCTGAAGGCATGCAGGAGCATGCATCTCCTGCTCTGGCTGGAGACAACCGGAGTGATGAGGTTTAAGGAGCTCAAGAGAAAATGAGCATGTGCTGAAAACTGTTTTCACAACGAGGACAGTCATGCAGGGGTGCAGGTTGCTCAGGGAGGCTGGACCAGAGACTCCTGCAGTCCCTTCTAGCCCAGTTGTCCTGCGATACCACAGTTCCCTGTTACATTACAGTTTGCTTTAAAAGCAGAAGCAATCCTGAAAGATAGAAAAATTACTGTGGTTATTAGTGACCTAAGGTGGGATTTGATTTCAGTCTGCTTTAAAGAGTCAGGGGATGCTTAGAGAAATGTTCACATGTGTGATGTGTTCATTTGCTCCCCTAGGGAGCAGGAAGAGTTTGGAGACTTGCATTTGGGCTGGGGATGAGCCCTATGCGGGGAAGAGTGAACCTGAGTTACTTCCCTTGTTCACAGGTTGGGCCTGGTTTCATTCACTTGGTTGTACTACTCATAGATGGAAGGATCCACCAGTGAATTTCATGAATTTGAAAGAGTCATGCATCAGGGAAAGGAGAAAGATCAGTCTGGGCAGATGCCAACTTCAGTAGTATACCTCGGATTTTCCTTTGAGAAGATATTGCATAGCATGTAGAATTTGAAAATAGCTGTAAATAAATAAAATGCTAATGAGACACTTCAGCTGTGAGCAAATACTGCTGGCCATTCATTTAAAAAAAAATGGCTGCACCTTGTAATAAGGAAGGCATTCCTCACGTTCAAATTACAAGTACAGTTTATAAAGGATGGAGAATCAAGTCAGATTTAAAAATGCCCGAATATCTTCCCAAATATCTTCCTGTCAGTATATTATAGATTAATATAAACTGTTTTGGCAGAGTAAAGGGTCCATTACACATGATGATGTATCATCATAAAGAGAGATGGATGGCTTAATAAGTACTAACTATGTGTTTTAATGATGTTGTGGGCAAATTAAACTGGTGCTCATACTCATGAAATTTAAAAATACATTAGGTCAGCTTTATTTAAAGTTACTAAGAAAGAACAGCTTTTTTTTCCCCCTTCCCACTGGATTTCCCATCTTGCTGCTGATTTCTGCCAGTTTCTGCTAGCGGCACCTACTCCCAGCTGGACCTGCAGAAATGTTTCTGACACACACTAGTCTTCTGTCACAATCTCTTTGGTATTTGCAGAACAACCCAAAGCAGGCCCCCTCTAGTCTGCACTGCCAGAAAGTCTATGACAATAATTCTGGAGTGATTGCCTTGCAAAAGTAATGATGGGATGAGATATTTGAACTCTTCTGTCTTTGAGGCACTGCACAACACTGCAATAGGGAAAAAGTAATGCTGAAGGAGAGACGTCTCCATCACTACTACAGTTGGAACTGGAACTATCCCATGTCAGTCTCTAAAAACATATTTACACACTTATCACACCCTGCGGATAACAGCCAGTGAATTCACCTTTCTTGTAGCATTACACGCTCTTAGTGAAAAGGCCACCATACAAGAAGAGGTGTGGACCTAGTTTATACGAGAAGTAAACCAGAAAGATCCCATGGATGCTGAAGTTCAGACTCCCAGGCTGGATGCAGAGGGTTTCATCCTCTAAATGAGTAAGGATTCAGAGAATGCTTGGAGCAGCAAACACATTTTTTTCCAAGCTGGTTTGCTCATCCCTATTCAGAGGTAAACATTCGATGCAGTTCTTAGTCTAGCAAAAATAGTAGAAGTAGTCATTGAAATCAATATTCATTATGAGTTATTCTGTACTGAAAACGAAATGCAGAATTGATTTTCATGTGATTCCTTAAATTAATCAGCTTTTATTTTGATTTTCTCTCTGCCTCTGATTTGACATGTGGTCTACCATTCTTTACTAGTTGGATTTAACTGAACAGGATTTTTATAAGCTCTGACTAATCCTTGTAGTATGGGAAAAAATTCTACTGTGAACGAGGAGAAAGCAGGCAGCACTAATTATCGCCAGCACAGAAGAACTCTATGTCAAAAAAATTCAACCCTTGAAACACATTTTCCTGTCAAAGCTTGGTTTATTAATACGCTCATCAGTCACATAAATATTCCAAGTATGTGTCATATAATACGAATCGGAATGTGTCGGTGTCATGTGGATGAAATATACAATCTTTTTTTTTTTTTTTTTAATTAAGAGCCTTTTCAGAAGCGTATTTATGCTGTTGTGTGGTTGTTGTTCCCCCTCCTGCCAAGCCAGCAGGTGGGGGAGGACTCCCTGTGCACTGCAAGGTTCTGGTCCTTCCAGCAGGAAAACATGAGCAACCAATAATTTTTTTTGATCCTGAGCTTAAAGCTCAGCAAGGCCTGATGTCATCTGTGTTGTCAAAAAGCCTTGACATTAAAATGTTTTCTCTTGTTTTGCTTCCCTTCCCTTGTCTTTTCATGTAAATGTTCAAAAATCAAACACCATAAACCATCTCAGAAGACCAGTCATTTGAAACAACAATTTTCTCAATGTGTGTATTCTGCCAGCTGGGTGTCCCCTCAGGCAGAGCCTTTGCTGAGGGCTGCACCAGGGCCACCTACACGGTCCCTGCAGCAGATCAGGGACATGTGTCTTGCCCACAGGTCTCTGGCTTTCATCTCCTATTTCCCTCCCTGTCCGAGACGGGGAGAGCTGATGTATCTGAGGGATGTGAGGGTGGCTGGCAAGCTGTGCCATCGCCGGGTGGGCAGGCATGCACGTGTTCAAGACATGTCCCATCCTCACTGAAGGGGCTGATGACCTCAAGGCCCTGGCAACAGGAAGGGCTCTCGGGCACCTGGAAGTGCTCCCTCTTAGTTCTCATTTGCTACCAGCACCTCCACAGGCACAGCCTGGACAGCACCCTGGATGAAGAAAATGAGAAGGTCTGCTTGGTGGCTTTTTTAAGGACACTTTTTAACGTGTTGTCTCTTTACCAGCCCCCATGCATAATGGCTATCTAAGTGCTCTATGTCAAGGCATCTGGTCAGTTTGAATAAAAAGGAGGGCTGATGCCACCATTTGCCTGATGCCACCAAGATTCTCCCAGCTGGTCTTGAGGCAGTAGGTCAGCAAATGCATCTGGCAAAGGCGCCAAACAGGGAATGCAGGTGTGTGTAGCCGTGCCTGTCCCAGAGGAAAGAGGGCAGAAGTAGCAGCATATTTTTCCCCTGAAACCTCCTGCTCCTGGAGCCCTTCTTTGTACTTGGCAAGTGAACATATCTTGCAGAAGAATAAAAAAAGGGTAAATGTGGTTTTCCCACACATGCTGTCATGGCATCACTGAAAGCTATTTGACAAGCTCAGGACAGGATTGCTTGAAATTACATGAACTTCAGAAGATAATTCAGATTTTGCATAGATTTAGTAATAAGGTGATTAAAATCATGCTCATATAAACAGATGTAGTTTAGTCCCCTCTCTTCTGGTTTCTTACAGTGAAGGACTAGTCAATATGGAAAACACTGTGGGGATTTTGTTTTTAACAAAAGAGAATCAAGTTAGGCTACTGTATTTCAATATTACATGCTCTGTCCAAATTTGTAAAATTTTGTTACTGGGAAGCAATTTATATCTATGATGAAAGAAGAAGGCTTGGTAGTTTGGGCCTACATTTCTGTAAATCTAATATTTGTATCTTCTAACTTGCAGCTCCTTGATTTTAGCCTCCATACTCCAGCTAAAGTGGTCCTGGTAAAAAAACTGGGCATATCCATCTGCATTGCTTTCTATGCAAGACCTCAAACCCAAAGCAGACTAATTTGTTGCCCTGACGATTTATTTCTGGCTTAGGGGTCTTTTTTGTCTTCCCTGTTTTTGTAATGACTCACCAGAATACATATGTACTTTTTGCTCTACCTGCTGTCTGAAAAGGTATAATTTCCTGTCAAGGGCAGTGTCTACACTGGGAGTAGAAGGGTTTCACATTTTTAATTAAACACTATTTAAAACTATGTTTTCAGCCATGAAAGCCAGCTGTTACAATACCAACAGACATTTGGTCACCCATATGTACCATGTGACTGATGTCCTTTCTAATGTTTTAGGTGGCTAACATTAAAACCTAAAACAACTTACTTAAAAGGCATAAAATTTCATTTCTCTGATTTAAGCAAACTCTAATCTAGTAATACATAGAGCTTCATGTAGAGAGCTGTTCTTCCATCACTTGTGGTTCTGAATATGCCGTTTTCAGTCTACTTGAAGTTGAAATCTTCTCCTGATAGCCAGGCTTTCAAGACAAAACATCATCTTTATTATTATTTTTAGCTGGATAAATTAATTACAAGGGACATACTCATAGATGTACTTCCTCTTACCTCCTAAATTCCTGACTTGTCAGTATAACATAAATCTGGCTGAACATTTTGTTTGAATTAGGAGATTGACATACCCATGCTGTGTATTTTTCACACTTGTCTTTCACATAGTCTTCAACAGGGCCTTCAATAATCCCGCCCTACTTTCTCTGAATTCCTTGGATATGTACAGAAGGAAACCCCTTCTCTCACACTTAGACTAAACACTGGCAGTGTGGGTCTGGATCCTGGATTACTTCTTTTATTTATGTCAAACTTTCACTGAACTCAGACGAGTAGCTTGCATGGGAGGTGAAAGTGGGGAATGCTCTGCCAGCAACACTCAAATCTCAGCCACTGGCAAATCTGAGCCCTGGAGTGAGTTACCCAAAACAGCCCCAGACGGGACACGGATGTGACCCTGCTGCTCCCTCAGCCAGCCTGTGTGCAGGGAGCAGGAGGGGAATCCCATCACACATCGGGCTAAGTCCTTGCTGAACCACAGAGAGTCAGGAGATGCTGTCAGGTGCTGCTTTGCTGTCCCTGCCACACAAGACACACTGATTTTATCATCACTTGGGCTACTTCAACCTTTAATTACTTCCAGTAATAGGAAGTGGAGGGTATTTAGCATATTGGAATAGAGTTCTCTGAGTCTGGAATATGGAACAGCTCTAAAGACCAGTGTCCCTTAGGAGTAATGAAGTGCCTTAGGTCTCTAGAAATGAAAGGAATTTATGTCTTTATTGATTATTGTCTTAAATTTTGTAATCAATAAACCAACTGAGCAGAGCCAGTTTGATCCTCCAGGCTTTTATTTCTAATTAGAACTAATGAATAGTCAAGGGAACAAGACAGTGGAGTTATTGACTGAGTCATATAACAGATCTCTAAATAAATAGGCTACTTGCTTCCCTCTGGGAAAGAAGTCAGCAGCATGTCACTCATGGATGGTGCTATAATGACAGGTACAGGGATGGTTTTCTTATGTAATATTTAATCCTAAAAATGTTTCTCAAGGCACTGTCAGAGCAGAAGCTGAAATCTGTGTAATGTTATATTCCCTTTGAATTCAGAGTGAGAAAACTTTGCAGCTATCTAAGTTCACAATTTGAAGCCTAGGAATGATAGTTTTGGTCAAGAACTATATATAACTTTTCCACAGAAAGGTACACTGTTTCAGAATATCCCAGAGCAGCTTTGTTCTTGTGACTGGTTTGGATGATATAGAGAGTCCTTTTGAAGTCAGGTTCTTTCATTTGTTGTTGGGGTTTGGGTTGGGTTTTTTTAATACCCTTTGGCTTGTGCTCATCTTGCAGAATCCAGTCCCATGTCCTAGTAAGTTAAACTGCTGATCCTTCAGAAAGAGAAAATAGTATAGATAGCTGTCAAGAGGGCAGGATAGATAAGTGTGCTATCTGGAATCCCACAGATCCTAATGTCAGGCCAGTCCTGCGGCACTGATTCAAGGTAAAAAACCATCCCATTCATGTCAAAATGATTTTTTTACTCAGTCAGGTCTAGTCTGACTGTATTTTCAAATCTATGGCATATGCATAATGGTCATAAAGGGACAAAAAAAGCAAAACAGTAGAGCCCACCCATCTTCAAAGACTGTGAGGTGATAATCAGTTTTACACTTCTCACTCAGATGAAATCCATGCAGGGTTTCATGCAAAGATGTCTTTAACTCTGATCTCTCATGACAAATTCCTAAACCAGGAGGACTGGGGCAGGAGTATGAGAGAGAGTGAGTGATGGACTTCAAAGCCAAAGGAGTCCCCTGCTCATCGTTTGTGGCTAGACTGCAACAGCCCTGGCTCCCCCTGGGTGATGCAATGTGTGTCATGATGCAATTTAAAAATTCTGCCTCATTGCAGCAGAGATGATGGGTTGTGATTCAAGAGAACCTCTTTAGTACATGTTGGAGTTACTTAAGTTTCACATTCTCAACAAGTGTTTGGTTTGATTTGATCTTCAGTGTACAATTCTGCATCAGAAAAGAGGGGAGTTCACAATGAATTGTTCATGATTAGCAGCATGGGGGTTTAGGCACAAGTTCTGCTTGCATTTTCTAATGAGTACAGCTGCTACTTAATGCAGTAGCTGCAGTGAAATACTGGAAACCTCAATGGGTCACACAACTTTTGCATAGCTAATCCAGAGCCCTTATTTCCTTGGCACAGACATTTTTCATGGGGTTTTTGGTTTGGTTTGGTTTGGTTTTTGTTTGTTTTTTGGGGTTTTCTGAAAGAGTTTAATATGTTTCTGTATGTTAATTATCCCCGAAGAGATCTTTTGGATTTGCTTCCTGCTGCATTCATTCTCCATCTGCCTTCTTCTCTGCATCTGCTGCTTGTTAATCTTTAGCTTTGCTGTTGCTCCTGGTTCTGGTAAGAAGATTTTGGAAGGGCACCTCCACATTGTCTTCTACTGCAGGTACAAGGACAGAGGAAATACAAACAGGCAAAAAGAAAGGGAAAGGATGAAATCTTCAGATTGGAAGAGGAAATGCAAATGAAGTAAGAAGAAGAAAATTCTCCTTCTCAAGTGGAGGAGTCTTAATAAAGTAGAGCATAGCATTGTAAGATGCTGTATGGTATTTTAAGCTACTCATATATATTTTAAGATAACTCACCCCCGAAGCATTGACAGAACAGTCATTCCTGAGTACCTAAATGTCCCTCCTAAGATTCAGCTACAGATATTTAAAGCTGACAGTATGTTTTCACTGCATGTTATCATTAACCAAGACCTGAGTGCATTCATTGCTTGTTGCCTTGAGATACCAACGTGATACAGCCATGAAAGGGGTTACTAAAGCTAAAGGACGGTGTTAGCACGAGAATACACAGATAGGAACCAGCCATCTATAACTACAACCTGGAATCTAGGTCAAAGCATCTAAGCATCCCAGCTGTGAAGTGCTGCTCTGAATTCCTGCACAGTAGTGAGGGATAAAACTCAAACTGCAGTTGAAGATGGCACTCGAATACTTTGAGGTGGGCACTGCACAGCAGTAGCAGGACCTACACCCCCAGGCCCAGGAAGGTCCTTGTGTACTTATGCACCTTGGAGAAGGGGAGATCTAAGTTCAGAGGACATAGGACACACACACACCAAATTCATGCCCATTTTTTCTTCCCTCCTCTTCATCTTTCCTTTTTCTCCATTTCTTTTCACCCAGTCTCACCTTTTATCATTATTTAGCCCTTCTTTCCTCCTCTGTGAGGCAGGAATACATCTGGGTTGAGGAAAGTGAGAAAACAGACAACAAATAGAGAGGGAGAAAGATGAGGAACAGACTTAATGAAACTGATCAATTGCTGTATCTTAGTGTGATTGCTTTTTGGTGTTTCCGTCTAAAAGTTTTGACATTTGATTTTTTATGTTTCAGTCTCAAAATGTTACAAAGAAACTTTGGGATCAGTTATCTTTTTTCTTTCCCCCCCCAAAAAAATCTCCACCAAAAAGAAAGAAAAGAAAAAGAATAAAAAAAGCTGAGTTTACACAACAGGAGTTTACCTGGAAAAACCTGTGAATCCCTTCCTGTCGCTGAAGACATCCTTCTCCAGGAAGAAAAGTCTTTTTCTCCTGCAAACACTTGCTAAAAATTACCTGAGAAGAATGGTCATAGAAGTGTCTTCAGGACTAATCTTCTCCCCCAGCTTTAGCTGTAAATGCAGTCCCTCAGTGTAGCTACCTTCCTGGTTTGGAGCCTGGTGTCCTCCACTCAGGGCAGCTGGAGCAGTGGTGACAGCGGCAGTGTCAGTCAGTTTCACAGACTTCACCTGTAATTCCTTAAACAAAAATTTTGCTATGAGGAAGTCAATACAATTTCCTCCTATCACACTTCTACTTGGCAAAAACTCATGACTTGCCCTTGCACACCAGCAGTGGGTCACATTTATGGATTTAATGGTGCAGCATGTGTGGATGTCTGGCACAGTGACATGCCCAGGGTGCCCGGAAAGCACCGCCCAGCACGGCGTTCACCCACACGGCTGCACCGGCGCTGGGCTCGCTCTTTCTTTCCTGGGTGGCAGGGAACCATGCCCTACCACAAAGCCTCCATTGTTGAAACATAAAGAACAAAACGTTCATGTTTAGTCTGATCAGTGCTGGAACAAATCACTTGTACTTATCACATTGCAAGGTCCTTTCTGGGAACAGAGATTTGGAGTCTGCAGAAAGCTGAAGAAAACCCCCTCAAAGCAAAAGCAAGTCAGGCAACCCAAAATACAGTGAGATATCTCCACCTCTGAGTCATGGTGTTTAATGAGTTTCTCATTTGTGTAACTAAGTATTGCAGAGCTATTGTGAGACACATCCAGAGATCCGGACCGGAGGAAAGCAACTTTCTTATCATTAAATATTTACCTGAGATACTAATCCTTACTGCCTAAAAACATATTTCTCCCTGTTAGAAAGGCAGATGTAACCTAAAAAATTAAGAATTGCAACCTGATGGAAGCCTAGTCCAATGTCCTCTATTGCACCACATATCCCTGAGAAATTGCCAAAGGGCTGCTTGTGGGTAATTACTCCCCAGGAAGGTTCTTTCCCTCACAGCACTTCAGCTTGTGTCATCAACACATCATAATGCTGATGACACATACTTCCAAATGCCCTAACATGTCAAACTGTGACAGAGATAAAAATCACATATATTTCATCTGTGTAAAAGGTTGTCCCTTATTTGAACTTTGCCTGATAGGGAATGACCAACATATCTATTAGTCCTGAACCTAACCAGGCTTGAAACAAAGCATTTGAGAAAAGGATCACCTGATGCAGTTGCTGAGATCTGTGGTTCAATGACCTTGCCAGTTTCCTTCAGTCTTGTATTATTTCCAGGTCTCTTCAAACAGCCTTTTGATTGTTACTAACCACCTTCTGCATCTCTAAGTAAGCTATTATACGTTATTTTCCCCTAAGTTTTAATAACACTGGGTTTGGTGCCAAAGGGCCCTCACAGAGAGAGATCAGTCGAATATGTTCCTTGTTGAGCTTCAGAAATAATCTGTTTATAACCAGACCCTGTCCAAATAACATTTTGTTCTTCTGGGAGTATAGTTTATTTAGTGTAAGAAGTTCTCCAAAGTAAGTCGAGTCAAGGTTTCACAACCTTCCTCTGCCTTTATGTTTAGTGTCCTGAGGGCTTGTCTCCTTAGGGCTTCCTTCCTTCCTTCCTTCCTTCCTTCCTTCCTTCCTTCCTTCCTTCCTTTCCTTCCTCCCTCCAGAAATGGCATTTTCTGAGTCACTCACCCAACCCTAACCTTGGCTTTTCTCTTTTCAGGTGAACCAAAAGATCCTAAATGCCTGACTTTGGTTTAGCTGGGAGTGACAGGACATTTACTCTTCCTCTTTCGCCCTAATTTACACTCATGTTTCTTAATCCGAACAGGTCACTGCAGTAGGAGTGCATGTTTTGGCACTATCTGCAGGGTTCATAAAAAAACCTTTTCAGTAAATATCTCTATTTTTACTCTCCATATGACAGAAGAAAGAAGTAAAATAAACTAGCAGTTATTGTCTGTTCTTGTTTCTATTCTTTTTCTTATCAGTAGTTTTCTCTTGCAATAAGTCTTTAAAATTTTTCCAGTGTAATTCACAGCCTCCCTTCAGTGTAGGAAAAATGCAGGTTTTGGATATTTAGGGCACAGTCACAGTTTCCACTGAAATGTGCCTGAAGAGTGTGATTCCTAATCCTCTGGGTCAGCTCCCAAAGGCAGCAATTCCTCTGGCGGTCGTGTCTGGAAGACATCTTACCTTTTTTACCATGCCCAGAAAAATGTTTGTTACTGGTTGTCCCACTATACTAACTGGTTCTTTTCTGTTAGCTCCACAGATATAGCTAAAGGAAGTGATTAAACCTGACGGCCACCATTCAGTTTGGTGATCTTCTCATTCCCAGCAGCTGGACAACTGGAAAATGAGATCTGTCAGCAGATAGTTGTCCTGTCTAGCACAGTCTGAAAGTTTTACTATTGATTTTTATAGGATTTTGCAACATAAATGTCTTAGTCAGATAGAATGAGGTACAGCACTAAAAGCTGCTTTGTGTGTATTTGCAGATGTATTTAAAAATACCAAAAAGTACAAATCTGACCAAATTCCCTTCTTTCTCCTCCATCTTTTTCCTTAAGGCTCTTCTGTGAGTCGCAGTGGGGAAGCAGCATTAGTGATTCAATAGAGGTTTTATCATTTTGTGGAACATACAAAAGAAACGGCATTTTGCATCCACAGCTTAACTCTTAATTGTTTTCCTCTAACTTGTGAAAGATATATTTTACATACTTATCAATTCTTCATAATAAAATGGTGTAAAAGGACAAAATAGGTGTTCCTGTCTGCACCTGACCCTTTGACAATGCTTTCCTCATTGGCAGAGCAGGGTCAGGGCTGGAGGAAGAATTTAGGGAGGACTCACAGCCCGTGTAGGCCACTTGGTTTGATGGCGGAGCCCCACGCAGTACCTGAGCTCCCCTTCTGCTTTTATCAGGACACGTACCTGCCTGGAATATAGGAGAAATAGGAAAAAACTTGTCACAACAGTGTGACCAAGACACTGCCCAGTCCACAGGCTCTGTATTGCAACAGATCCCAGCATACTGCAGCCTTTGCCAGAACCTCAGTTTCCAGAAAAAAGGAGGGCAGAATTGAGATGGGAAGTCAGCCAGGGAAGCCAGGGTGCTAGGATGCTGCTAAAGAGCTGTGCTTTGGGCAGCTCCTCTCATCTCCGTGTCCTTTCCGTGGTCCCTTGACAGCATCCGTGTGGGACACGGGGGCTGTGGGACCCAGCCTGGGAACATCAAGGTGAGAGAGATATCCAAGATATTTATCCCTCAAAATGTTGGGGGTGAACGATAGAAGGAGTGAGATGGGTTATGTTCAAAGTCTGAAAGCTGGGAAGGAAACAGAAGTGATTGAGCAGTTTGAAGGGAGAGCCTGCAATGACACTACGAGCAGTATGATATAGTTGGAATTGGTGAAAGAAACATAACCCTAGTAGCACTTTCCTTGAGAATTGGGAAAATTGGGCTGGAAAAGCTGGCAAATTAAAAGGACAGAGTAAGCATGGTAAAAAAAAGAAGAAAAAATAATGAAAGAATCAATCTTAGTAAAATTATTGAGAAAAACGCTGAAAAACACGGGCACAGTTAGTCTGTACAAGATCTACAGAGCAACAATAAAGGGCCAAAAATAGGCTTTCCATGCTGATCAAGACAACATCAAGCCTGGTAATTTTGTCAATAGTGAAGATTCACAGCTCCAGAAAAAATCATATTTTCAGCTTCTGCTAACTGGTGTTCATTTGTGTGTGTTAAGGTCTCCCTTGACAAAAGCAGTTATTTCATTATCTGTGAGCCAGCTCAGGTTAATGGTCCCTTTACAGCTGGATGTAGTGGAGAAGGTGCTGAAAGAAACTAAGGGCACGGGAGGGCAATGTCCAAGCTGAGGCATGGGTTAAAGGGCAAGTGTTGAATGAAAGGAGATTCAACAGTTCTCGTATTCTAGACCCTTTTCCCATTTTTCCCTGTGCTTTTGTGCTCATCGTGCCACTATTGCCTGTGGCAATGTGGGTGTCTGGGGCGAGGAGTGTGTCTGGCTTCTTCAGCTGCAGCGACAAATTCTGCTGCCTACTAACCTGATTCGTGCTTGAACCAGTAACCCAGAGCTGGGAGGCTGCCTAGCTCATTAAAAATTCCCTGAGCGAGTTTTCTGACCCAGTTCCAAAACAACAGAGAAAGCTTTTCAAGTTCGTTTTTGGAATTCATGTCATAAAAGATTCAGGCAACATATGGATTATTTATTCACGCAGGGGATTTAAATTTGCTGCTTTATTTAGAAAAAATGCATCTGCTTTTCAGCACTGTCTTTGTTTTACAACTATTCAGGCAGCTCTACTAACGGAGCAGGTGAAAGGGGAACGGAAGAAACTGGGACAAGGTCTTAGGCATGACTACAAGGACCCAACAAATCCAGTTCTACTGCCAAATTGTTTTAATGAAAGAGCTGAGTTTACTTTCTACATGCCTGTGAAGGGCAAAAGGGCACGTTTATTATCTCAGCTACTTTATTTGATTCTTTCTATATAAAGGACCTACCCCATTCTCCATGTATTTCTGATTCATCAGAAAAAATGCTTGCGCCCGTATCTGCTTGTCCTTCATTCTAGCCTCAGATCCACAACGGATGTCGCCAGGGACAGGTCCATTGATGCCACACCATCTGTCCTGATTCATACCAGCTTCAGCTCTACTCCACGCTCTGTTAATGAAAATGAATACAGGCTCTCAGCTTCACCAAAACCATTGTGCTTGGCTTCGGGCTCTGGCTAGGAGCCCCCTCCTATTGCAGCGGTGCTGTGCGTCAAATCCCTTTTGAGGAAACCGAATGTAAAAATAGAAAAGCAACTTTGTTGTTGTTGCAGACAAATCTCAGGCAGGCAAGAGCCTCTCTCCATGACCTTCAGGTAAAGAAAGTTTGTTTCTCCATGAAAACTCAGTAGAACTTGAACTCTTCAGCAGATGTAAGGTCTCTTTTCTAGAGCTGGAGTACAAGACAGGACAACCAGCTGTTGATTCTGTCCCTTCCAGCACTGGTTAACGAAGAACTAAAGTGGGACACAAAGGAACAGAGTGTAGAGATACGCACAGGACTCTTACACCCCCGCAAAAAGGTTGGAAGCACCAAGAACAGAACATGCTCAGAAGCAACAGTGATGAGCATGATGGAAGGAATTTGGGTCCTGCACATGGACCCCAAAAGTGATGCTGCCACTGGGGGGGAGCCCCAGCCATTCTCCCTGCAGCATCACAACCTCCCTGCATACTCTTCTCCTGCTCTCCTGATATCAGGCCTGGGGTTTGCTCCATTCCTTTCCCTCTGGATAAGTCTTGTCTGACCCTGGAGATCAAAACGTTCGGTTTCTGAAGTTTTCAGCCCAGGAAAAGCAAAGGAGTTGTGCAATGGATCAGAACCCAGCAGCTTCCCAGATGACAAAAAGGCAGATGTCTCCACATTCTCATCTTGTAGTTCAAAAATTCCCGAAACAATGCAGCCAAGGTCACATTATATCTTGGATAAACATCTATTGCTGCACCTGTGGAAAAAACCCCTGGTAATGAGATATATCTTGCCAATCTTCCCTGGCAAGACAAATGAAAGAGTCCATGCAATTATAAGGCCAATAGCCTGAAACTAATCCAGGTAAAATACTTTACAGCTGATCCAAGAGTCAACTAATAAAAAATTGAAAGAAAGTGGTATATTTAATGCTGAACAAAGTGCAATTATGAAAAAGTAGCTTGTTATCTGTTGATAATATTGCGAGATTGATTGTAAAATCTAGCTGAGGCTGTTGTAACAGACTCTGCAGGGTGTATGATGTGGCACGGCATGGCATTTTGATTAAGAGGCAGAGTGGATTAAAAACTTGATGGTAGGTCTCAAAATGTAATGGGGACTTTTGTTTTCATGGTTATATTTCTAGTGCTTCCCACAGAGATAAATTTTTAACATTATGCCATTTAAAAGTCTTCAGTAACAACCTGGAGAAATACAGTCATTTGCAAATGTTAAAAGAAATAAAAGGTGCACTAATCAATTATGAAGGAAACAGGTCTCTGATACAGAGCAATATGAACCTGTCAGCAAATAAGATGCAAGTAAGCAATATGTATTTGAGTGTGGCCCGTAATGAAAATACGTCTCTACAAAGACTACAAGTTGAGTTCTGGGGGGAGGCTGTAGTGGAGGCTGGAGGTCCTGACACATCACCTGCTGAACATGAGCTTCAGAATAATGATGGCAAAACCACCTGCTCTCACCTTTCCTATAACCTGATTATAGCAGCACAACGCAAAAGGAACAGAGAGGTTTGTGCCATACCCACAGGAAGGCTGATACTGAAATGTTTGTCTCATCTGATGCCTGCAAATTCAAGGAAGATGTTGATGATATTGGAGAAGATTCAGGAAGGCGCCACAGAAATTACTGAGGGACTGGAAAACATATCTCTTGAGAATGAGAAAAAGGGATCTAACCTATTTAGTTTATTCAGATGTATGTTGGCCAAGAGGCTGTTTGCTTTTTAAGCATGGGGGAGAGAGATATGATACTCTTCACACTGACAAACAAATACAAAAGATGGAGAATCGAGATGGAAGATACAGGGTATTTTTCACTTGCTTTCCTAGGGATAGCAAAGTCTATGCATCTTTCAGATCCACCACTTGTTTTTCCTCTTCCTTACCCACTCGGGCAAATTTTAAATATCTTTCGGGTGTTTGCCAGTTAAACCAGCGTTACTGGGGTGAGGCAGTGGGAAAACAGAAGTCTCAAGGATATGACAAGTCCCTAAGTGCGCTGACACCCAGCAGTGGGGCAGAGCACTGTGCTGAATCATGCCCTTATTCTGAGGAGGGCAGCAGCTGTGATTGTGTGCCATGGTGTCTAGCACAGACACCAGCTGGTCAGTGCTCACACACACACACACACAGAGCCCAGTTAGCCAGTTCACGCTGCATTTGGCTTATACTAGATTTTTCTAAAAGCCTGGCCAAGAGTGTAACAAAGACTGAATCAGAGCAATCCTGTAGTTTGTCCATTACAGAAGATCAAAGTAGATATCTGTGGTAGCCTTTCTGGCCTTGCTGTCTCTGAATCCCTGACCGTTTGACTCGAAAACTAAGACAGTGCCAGCACTAGAGAGTAGGTGATACAAGGGAAAGAGCAAAGTGTTGGGGAATACAGGATGTAAAGGAGGTTTGAGCCAGGCATGAAACACTTGTGCTGCAGCACTGTCAGCCAAATCTGCAAGCAAATGTGATTCACAGCCCCCAGGCTGTGACCCCAGGTGAACAGGTGCTTCAGTGACAGCAGCCTTTGAGCTGCCCCTTTTAGCACTAACTTAGGTGTAACTACAGGACCTGCAGTCACACCTTTCAGTGTCAAAGGGGCATGTCCTGCAAGAGTCTTGTACAGGAAGCAAGCTATTCTCCCTAGTGCACTTCATTTATCCTGAATATTTCACCTGGGAAGCAGTCTGCACAGGAGGAAGGAAGCACCCTGGGTGCTGGGGCTGTGGGTGAGTAGGTGAGAGGCCGGCCCTCTGGGTGCTCCACAGCCAGACTCCTTCCAGAGAGGCAAAGTGTCAGTTTGCACAACCTTCTTCACCAGGAAACAGCATCCAGCACTCGCTCAGAACACACTGAGGGATAATCTAAGACTCTCACTGACAGATTTATTCCATTTCCTTTTCAGATAAGCACTTAGTAAATAGAGTTGAGGGTGCCAGGACTGTCGTAGGTGCAGTGACAGACTGGCTTTACTTGAGTACATGTGTGTGACTTCGGTGCTCAGGCCAATTACAGCCATCCAAAACCTGGCTTTGGGGCAATACAATATGAGGTTACCTCATGTATTTTCTGCATATGAAATTTACAGTTTTGAGTGGGCCTGTTCCATCTTTGATGTCCTGGCTTGAGCCATTCATGGGAATTCAAAGGCATCACCTGATGCCATAGACAATGATGGAAAAAAACTGGACAATGCAGGTATTGCTGCTTCTGAATTCACAGTGGCACCTATACTCCTGCACTTTGTAACCCAGTCTTGCAGGGCTCATGAAGAAAAGCAGTTTACACTCGAGATGCCCAGTCACTGCTCCAGAAATGCAGTCCTGGAGAGGTTGGTGCAGGATGATCCCAGTGCAGCAAGCTATCAACTCAGGCTCAGGGTAAGACATTACCTGTCCAGTTTCACACAGTATAGAACCTCTGCTGATAAGGCAGCTCTTATTTGTCCTGAGCAAAAAACAGCTGAGCCCTGGAGAGTGGCAGGGTTATTGTGTGTGACCTATTTTCTCAAATATATTTTTTCCTACAGAAGACAGGAAATGAATAGGAATTAAGAACCTTGCAAAAAGTGGTCTATTGCACTTGAAACACAGGAAGATCGCAGGGCCCTGGTGCGTGTGACAGTTTCTCCAAGTCTCTGGAGCAACCAACTCAGCCCCACTAGCACAGGCATCTGCAGGCTGCTGGGACATTTGGGATGAACTCGAGGTGCAGCCCAAATTCTCCCTCTTGGTGCAGTGCCTTAGCTGCTCTGCTGTTTGTGTGACACCCCAGCGCCGCAGTACAACCAAGGCTTGTTTCAAAAACTCACCAGCTGATGATGTGGAGCCCAGCAGATACCTTACAGAAGACTTGTGGCTACCCCTCCTGCTGCTGTTTCTCATGCTACCCATCTGCAGACACAAAACTGAAGGTGTTGCTGACTCTTTCTGAAAAAACTGCAGCTCAAAAGGTTTCATGTCAGCCTAGTAGGTGTAAGATAAAAAGAAGAGTACAGTTTTTGTGCATGGAGAAGAGGATGTTCACAATGCTTGTTCATGGAAGAAAGAAAAAAGCTCTGCAGGAGAGACCTCTAAACACTGGAAATCTTTTAATAGCAGTGTATCTTCCTGAATCAACACAGTCAGTCAATAGTGTTACAGAGTTAAATATCACTCTAACTTCCTTCATATCTCCCTCCTTATGGTCTTAACCTTTACTCTTCCATCTATGCTACCTGCCTCCTGCATTCCTTTCTCTTTCTGAGCCTGTTCTGCCTTCCCTGACTGATGCCGACACGTTCTCCATCAGTAAATACCAGCTGCTATTTAGAAGCCAGTGATGAATCGGAGGGGGGGAAAAAAAAGCTGAACCCAGATTTTCTGTGGTGGTTAAAAGGCACTAAATCTGACCCTGGGCTGATACCCCTGGGCTGACGCCCCAGGCCTCCCTGGTCAAGGCTGTTGGCCAAGGAAAACGCATGTGTGGAAGGGGAAAGGCTGTGGGTCTGCCCATGGCTCACAGCTGGGCTGGCATCGGGCTCTCTGCAAATCGCACAGAGCAGAGAAGTGAAGACTTGCTTAGGAAGCAGTCATGCTTCCCCACAGACAGCCCAAAGGACACATCTCTTTCTGCCCTGAGATGTGTGTTAGTGAGGGATAGGACCAGATCTTCCTGACCTTTTCCCAAATTTGCATCTTATTAACAATGTGGCCTTGTCAAATTTCCTTAGCTTGAGCTAGACAATACCTGGAATTGGCCTCAGAAAGGCTTTGGAGAAGAGGCTTTGATTGGATTTAGGCTGTACAGCGTAAAGGAGTTGCTTTCCACTTTGGACATGGACAACACTGGTAGGTATTCCAGTCAGCAAGTCCTGCCAGCATTTAAGGATTCAGATACTCAGTGGGGATTTATTATTTAGTCAAAAGCAGAGACAAAATTAGCAAGGATAAAACAGAATTTACAACAGCTGTGTGTAAAGCTCTATCAAACAGGCTTTTTGCTCAGAGCTTAACCTACAAATATGTCATGTAGTCCTCCTTTTCATTGCAGAACAAGTGTGTGGTGTCTTTATAGTGGCAAGATCCAGCATAGGAATAAAGTCTTTTTGCATTCATTTTCAGTCATACTGATACAAACATACAGAGATGTCTGTAACTGTGCTTAAAGTGAAGAGCTACAAAAACTGCCATGCATATATTTTTTATAGACTCCCAGAACCTGTGAGTCAATCACCAGTGATTATGCATAGAAAGTCCCAGATAACCTTGTCGAAATTTCATTACAGGCACTGTGTAAAAATTGTGCAGAAGTGCAGAAGTTCAGGTAGTGTGCAGAAGTGCAGAAGTTCAGGTAGTACACAGAAATACAGTATTTGACATGTTTAAAAACTGCTGGTGAGTGCAGAGGAGTTTCCCAACCAGCATTCATTAGTATAAAATATGGTTATGTTTTCTCCCACTATTACTGTAATATTTTGCTTTTCTGTTTTCATTTCTTCTAGTTGAACAGAACGCTGGTGTCAGCAAAACCAGTCTTCCCTTGCTATCCTAAGGGCTTGCAGTGAGCGTGGCCCCTGAGACCTGGCACAGGGGAAATATGAGAGTGACAGTCCCCATGGGCTCCCCTGTCCCTGTGGGTGCTGCTCAGCCCAACTCCCAGGGCCACAGCAACTCCCAGGCTGCCCATAGTGAACAGAGACGTGCAAAATCATGTCGTGACAGAAATGGGATGGCATTAACTTGGAGGATGTCTTCATCCGCAGGGTGGAAAGCTGTGCAAGGAAAAAGACTTGCTCCACCAGCTTCCCAAATGAGGCAAGCAGAGAGGCAGCCCCCAGCTCGGCTGCTCTGGAGCAGGGTTAGGAGGCTGTGTGGTGATTACCCTGGGCTGTAGCCAAAGGCACTCAGAAGTAGTCAGCCTTGCAGGCTGCTTGGATCATTTTCTCCTTTTTAGCTTTTCCTTGGTGCCAAGTACCATGCCTAAACAGCTTAATGAGGGAGAGTCCAAAAACTCTGCTATTCATTTAGCTGAAAAACGTGCCAGTTTGACAAACCAATGATATATTAATTGAATAAGTTATTTGGATATCAAGGCATGTGGATAAATAGATTTATTACTGAGCAAGAATTTAGAAAATATGCATAAAAGAATTTATGCTGAGAGTGTGTTCACGTATGTTTCTCCTACTTTCTGCATAGGGATGTGTATATGTTGCAGTTAATATCTTCTATAGTTTGATATTTGTTCACATGCATATATATTTGGGATAAAACAAAGGAGTGCAATTAGTTTTGAGTTCACTGTAGGTATTCTGTGACACTTTTCCCATCAAAAATATTGTTATTTCACATGCTTACTACAGGAAAGACATGAGAATTTTCCTGCATTTTTCTGTGCTTGGGTCACCTAACCAAGGGTATTGTTCTTGAACGGATGTATAAAAATTCTTGAGATTGTTTTTTATCACAGAAAAATAAAATCTGAACATCTCCTGTATTTATTCTTTTGAACTATGATAGTGAAATTCAGAAATTGGCAAAGGTACTATTTAATTATTTCTTGAGGACTGAGATGTTAAAAATACAGCATCATCACAATAACAGCAATAGTAGTAGTAAAAAATAGTAATAACAACTGCAAAAAAAAATTTAACAAATAATGCAGGGAGTCCTGGGCATCCTGGGGATCCCCTGCACTGCAATGGAGGGTGTTGTCTCTCATTGCCAGGGGCAACACACCCTGTCACATGGCTGCTCTGCAAGGAGAAGGGAGACAGTGACCATTTGGTTTGCCAGGACTTCCTCCTGTGACTTCAAGAAAAAAATTTTTCATCTTCTAAAATTTCTGGGTAATCTCAGTGGATTTTTGAAAAGCCATGAGTTTCATACCTTACACTGTCCATGTTCATACCACTGCTTCAGGAGTGTAGACCTGACTCTGCCTTGGTACCTCCATAGGCTGTAAGAGAACCAGGATTTTACTCCTTATTTTTAACTTTCCTCACCTTTAGACTTTGAATCAAAGGCTAGAGAAAGCAGTGGCACTTTTTTTGCAGTTTCAGTGTTTCATTAATGGTGGTTTCTTCTCTTACTGTATTCAGGACAATAAGTCTGGGATAGCTCAGACACCCATTACAACATGCTGTAGAAAACAACCCAGTACAAGCCATGCTTTGGCAGGGGAGATCCATGACTGCACTCCCATTGCTTGGCTCAGGGTTCTGCTCTGCCATCCCTGAAACCTGATTTAAGAGTGGGCTAGAGTCAAAAGAGGAGATTTCATCTTTCCTCAGTCACTGTTCAGCCTGCCACTGGCCCCATGCTGTTGTGGTGTCCCTCAAACTGGTACCAGTGTTCACATGGCCGTGCAGTGAGCTGGATCCCACAGTTTATCTGCCTCAAAGCTGAATTTCACAACTGCCAGTGACTGGTTAATTTCCAGCAGCTGACTGCACAAAGGGTCAAGGGAGGGATTAAACAGAGTAAGGAGAATGTAGTGAGGTCTACAGGACAACCAGTTTAGTGAAAAACAGCTCACGTACTGATTTTAAGTGACCAAGAGAAAATAACACCCTTTCAGAGCATGGCTTGCAAGTGGTGGTATTGTCAAGGAGCATTCCCCCATTTGTTAAGTTCGCACTTGCAAAATATGATATTAAATAAACAAGTAAATGTACCATAAAATCATTGACTCTGTTTTTCTACACTTTGCTGTTCTTTGATTCTCAAATAAAGCACAAAACAGAAGACAGGGAGGGAATTAAGGAAAAGAAAGAGAGGATAAGGGAATTTAAAAATGGGTCTTTGACCTGAAAAGCAGTGATGAGAAGAGAATTTTCTCTTTAGTTTATGGAAATTACAGTCTGCTGCCTAGACAGAGATAACTCTGCAATGCAACTTCATTCTTGCTGAGCTTTTCTTTCCTTTAATCCCGCTGACTAGAAACAGTCTATTTCTGTACTGTAAGCATCTTCTACTTCCACTGAAAAGCTTTAATTTAATTTTTCTAGACAAGAATCATCTTGAGATTCATGTGTGTGACTACTGCTTTCTGGCTCCATAGAGAGAACAAAATTTATAAATCAGGTACTGCAGTTTGTCTGCATTTCATCTGCTGGGAAAGGGGAAATGAGAAGGATTCCTTGTGGAGATTCATCTAATAAAAAAATTATAAACGAGATGCTTGCATGGAAGCAGCAGTTGTGAGATGAGGAATGCAATGTGGAGTACAAAAATGCATAGCTAGCTCATGAACTAGTCATAGCTGGCTTAATTTCACTGAAGTTGCTGGAATTGTGCTTGTATTTTCTTCCAGCTGAAGAGCAGAAAAGTAAAGAGCTTTCATCAAAAATAGAGTAAGATGTATTTCACAGAGACTTAGCTGTTGGGCTGATGTGCATGGAAGAGGAAAAAGAGAAGATTGTAGATAGTTTTTCTCAATTGTAGGGAATTACTGACGCAGACTGACACACCACAGACAACTGATTTAATCCCCTCAATATCTCTGTAGGAAAAGATGGAGAAATTGCTAACAATGGTGAAAGGGCTGGCAAGACAAAATGCTGCAATGCTGCAAGAAGCGCTTCATTATGCAGCCCTACAGCCATGGTCATCTGTGCAATAAAAAACCAAGTTGTTTGTTTCTGCACTGCCTCTGTGGGTTTGCAAAGGCTCTGACCACGGCTCATGGGTCCCAGCAGGGCTCTCCCTGCTGCAACTCCAGTGGCTGCAGCCAGTGTAAATCCATCCACCACAAAAGAGCCCTGCTGCCCCTATGATACATTTGTCAATTTTTAATCTCCAGTGTTAGACATAATTTTTCTCAAATGTCTTTCAAGTTTCCACATGTGTTTTTTGTCATTGTCTTTCCTGTGTTTCTCTCATAAAGGCAGAAAGTCCCTTTGCTCTCTGCAGCACTTTGTGCAGAGCTTTCAGAAGTGTAGATCATGGAAATAGTGGCCCAGTGCAATGCCGGTTACGAGTATCATGGATTTGTCAGCAGCAGGTCACACACCTATTTCTATAATGTTTGTTGTAAAATAACAGATGCTGGCCATGCCATCACATTTTACGTTTGGAGTCAGGGTTGTTTACATGAGTGAGAGAACAGAGCAGCCAGCCAGCAGCTCCCACCTGTGGTTGCACCACAAAGCGGGGAAGCAACGTGGAGAAACTAAGGGGAACAGAAAATTATGTTCTCTCTCTAAGTCTTTTGTAAATTTCCACATGCAGTAGAACAGAGGCCATGTGACAAGAGGCAGAGGGGTATCTGTAGCCAGAGCAGCAAGCTGAGACCCAGACAAAGACGTGGGTTTCTGTCTCATGTAAGCTGCTAGTGCATGGCTGAAATTAAGTGAGAAGCAGGATTTTAGGCCCTCCCTCCCCTAGCATTTATCAGGAAATTAGACCAGTGATGCCAAAATTATTTTGCTTGGGTGGTAAAAGAATTTCGAGCACCTCCCCCCAGTACTCGTTTATTTATTTATGTATAAATAAATGTAGGAGTCTACTAATATTACAACAATAGAAACAAAACTAGGGTGAGATAAAGGTAAAAAATGTTTATTTTATTTTTAAATTTAATTAATTAATGCACAAAAAATATTTTCTTTCTGCTCCCCTCCATGGCTTGTATTGTGCAGCCTTGATGTGTGCACACCCTTCTTTGGAGAGCACCAGTTTAGGCAGCCCCCCAAACTGCTGGTGTATTGAAACCCTCTCTGGAAAATGATGTCTTCTCCACAGGAGGCCATGGATGTTTGCTTTGCATTCGGCCACCTTGTCCTCCCTACCCACTTGTCTCAGAGCAGAGCTGTCGTCATTGCCTTTAGAAATTCTGTGCCCTGGGCATCCCTATTAACCACTCTAATGTTGCTCCTATCTGATTAATACAATCACTTAAGCAGCAGGTGCTGAGTTTTAATTACATCCATGTCATGTTCAGCCTGCACAGCACACAGATGTGTTATTTTTCTGCTCAATATACACATCTGTTCAAATTATTCTAAAGCACCGGTGTCAGAACAGTGCAAAAATATCAAAGCATGCTCTTTTGAATTTTTGTACAACTAGTGTTCAGGCAACAAACTTTTCCAGACCTCTTCATCATTCACTTTATCCTGTAGAAGAAGCAGACCCCACCTCTCTTCTGGAAATATTTTCCATGTTCTACTCTAAGCCTAATGCCACCACTAGCCACAGCTCCACCACAATGTGCAGACACCTTCCACCAAACCAAGCAACAGAAAAGCCTAAGCTAACACAGTCATGTACCTTCTCCAGCCTCTCCAGACCTAAGAAGAAATTGGTCTGACCATCTTCCTAAGTTCAGGAAGCAGGTCCTCTCCTTCAGAGTGGGCAAAGCCTTTGGCTATCATCAACCCCGGCTTTCTTGTTACATCACTTTGCAGCCTTCTGCAATTCTTCCATCTTCCAACCCTAATCCTAGGACCAAACAGAACCTCCGTGACAGCCTGGGCAGAACGTGCAGCATCATTCATCCTTTTCTTTGCCCTTAGGGGTATTGTTTCTTGTAGGCTTCATGGGAAATCCAGCTGTGGTTATTCCCTCTGCAAGATGCTAAATGTGCTTGGCTTTGCTCTGTGCCAGGGCTGTCCCGCACCCACTCAGCTCTGGAGGAGGCAGCCCTCACCACGGTTTCAGGATCCAGCTGGTGACAAGCATCTGGTTATCTTCAGGGGCAAGGGCTTTTAATTTCTTTCTCAAGAGATTTTGTGCCAAGTTATGGTTCCTGTGGGGGTTATAAAAAAATTCCTGCAAAGCCCAGAAATTTTCATGCATTTAGTAGGATTTGACCACCACCAGGACTGTGGCTAATGGTGATAACTGAGGGGTTTTGTTACCTGCACCTTTGATGGGGCTTGTGGGCTGTCATTCAGATGAGGGATAGGGTTTTATTTGGTGTTTGAATAAAGAAAAATGAAGCTTTCACACCACCCCCCCCCCTCNGAGACCTCACTCTGCAGTAGGCTGAGCTAGGAAGAAGCCTGGGATGACTTGTGTCAAAAGCCTTTTCTCACCTTTTGCAGTCTGAGTGCTGTGATGTACCTCAGGGATGCTTCTGTGAGCTGATCACACATTTAGGGTTGAACCCCATGAGGAAAGAGGACTAATGGCCTCACCAAATCCCCATAGCTGCTGATGTCCTCTAAAATCCAATAACTAACTGAGGATGTTTACTCGGGACTGTAGCAACTGAGAGGTTATGAAAGCGGCTGCCTTCAATTACAGCCCATCTTTTCTCTCTTTTCTCAACTGTAATTCCCTGCCTGGATGGATTTAAGGGCAGGGTGCTGGAAAATCAATAGCCTGAGGAATGAAAGTCATTGTTGGCATTTATACAAACTGCAGTCTAGAGAAGGAAAGGAGCTGAAAGTATTAGTCAAGGGTTTTGTTCTTTTCCTTTCTTGCTCTTCCTCAGTGTGTTACTCAGGCCAGGTTAGGATTTCTTCTAACTGGGAGTTCAGAAGCCTGCATCCCTGGGAAGGCAGATTGCTCCTGGATGAGGCTGGCCAGGGGAAGATTCCCCATTCTACTTGTGGGAATCAGACTCCTTTGTCTGCTGGAGCAAGAACTACATTCCTCCTTATTTATTCCAGGTTAGTGTTGGAGATATTTATGTTTTGCCCTGGAGTCAGGCAAACCTGGAAACGTCACAGAACACCTAAGTCCTCTCTATGACCTGTTTAAAACAACTTCTGTGCCAAGGAAAAGCCAATGGCTGTGCAGCTCAGCCTATTAGAAAACAACAAGGCAAAGCAAGACTGCTGCTGTTGATGCTAGGGTTCAGAAAATACGCCTTGAAACAATTTTCCAGGAAAGGTTTCATTTTTCTTTCTTGTGAAGTATTTATGACAGGAACTAAATTTGTAAAAAGAAAAATGTTTGTCTTTGGCAGAGCTCTATTCATTCAGTATCTTAGAAAAGTAATTTCAGGAGAAGACACTTGGGTAATACTCCAGTTTTTCTGACTACTTTCCTAAGCAGTCACCTTAATTTCTTGGTCATAATGCTAAAATTACAACCCTTGTCATTATTACATAAGGAACAGGCAAGATTCAATCTCTTTGGATTTCAAAGTAGCCATAAGAGAGTTACATTCCTTATGTTTAACAGCTTTTATGGATGCCCCTATTTTAATAGCTGTATCATTAAAGAGGGTATGTTTTAGGTGAAAACATCAAACTCTGAAATTCTCTCAGAATGTCCTGTTTGTCCTCTGTTTATAGCATATTTTTATGGCATATGTTAATAATTCATGGAGAAAAAAAATAATTAAGGTTAAAATTCTACTACTTCCTGCATAAAAGCAGTTTATTGACCTTCCTAAAGCCTTTTCTTTCCATTTTTTTATTAGCTTATCCATGTGTTCTGTTGGAAGTTGAGGTTCAGAAATTCCTGATGCAAAGCATAATTTCTTGTTTGTATGACCTGAAGTGCCCTGAGTCCACTGAAAATTCAGGAGGGAGAAAACAGAAGTAACAAACTAATGGTGTATCATTTCTCAGTTGCACAGAATATGCCTGGACCAGCAAGTCGGGCAGTACACAGTAGAATATGTTTTGCTGTCAGTGATGCTTTGGGACTATTTCCATTATGCAGAGACCTGTCATCAGAAAAAAAGGATGAACACTGCGAATGCTGTCAAGAGATGTGCTGTCAATGGCACTTTATATCCAGAAATGCACAAATACTTCATGTGCTTCAGTTCCTACAGTACTACCTAACTGCACATAAAGATGGGGGAATGGAGGAATCAAAGGGCCTCTGCCACAAGTCCCCTGCTCTGAATTCCAGTTTGTGCTCACCCCTCCTGAAGTCAAAAAGGCGAATGGAGAAGACAGCTTGTAGGCACACAAACAGAGTCCTGGTTTTGACAACTGCCACGTGCTGCCAGACACTCAGCCTGATGCATTTTCGACCATCTGATGTGCGTGACACAGTGCCAGTTCTGCAGTCCTGCTCCTCTAGTTACAGCACCAGTCCCTGGAGCTTTTAAAGTAATGGGGTTTGGGATTTTTTGTGACATGGGAACAGAAGGACCAGAAATGTCAGTGATTTTTCTGACCACTTTGGAGGGTTTCTTTTCTCTTCTTTGCTCTGGCCCATGCCTTAAAAACAGAACAGTTTAAGGGCTAACTGTATGGAATTGGAACCTAAGGAAAATATGTTGGTTTTTTCCTAGAAAACTTCTAATTCTACTTCCACATTACCATGCAGCTCTGTGTTTGAATCTAGCTGCAGTAAACAAGAACTTACTGTAAAGCAATCAATATTCTACTCAAACTGGGCCTGGAGGAAGAAAAGGGCCTGATGAGTCATTAACATCCATGGTGCCAGCAGAATTTATACTGTCTGATGATCCATCTTCTACAGTCTGCTCTCAGCATTGTTGTATTTCTTATCCTTCCTTCCATTTCCCATGTTATTGAAGCCTTTCTTGGAAGAGGTCCAGCTCTCCCCTGGGAAGTCAGCTTTGTGGTACCAGATACACCAACACAGGCTTCAGAACACTGTGGATTCATTTCGAATGTAATGAAGCTTCTTTCACTGTTGCATTTATAACACATAGTGAAGGATGCTGGTTAACAAGGACCCTGCTGGCCATGCTGGCTGCAAGCTGGTCACACCTGGAGAGTAAATAAAAGCCTTGTGGCCTCCCCAGCCTATAGGTACAGCTGGTTGTTTTCATCAGTTCAGCATCGCCCATTACAAAAAAAAAAACATCACACACAGTGCCCCAGGGAATTCAGTTTCATTTGTAAATCTGGGGATTAGCCCACTGTAAATTCGCCAGACACAGCAGTCAAGCTAAATGTTGAAAGGCAATGCTGCACCATCACTGCATTAATTCACCAAGCTCATCAGAATTTTAATCACCAGATCCAGGTGGTTTTTCAGAACCATGGGATTATTAGAGCTCAGTGGGATTCCTTGTATCTATTGCCACTTTATTCAGGAAGTAAATATTTTGTAGAAACAATAGACTTATTTCCTACAGCTGTCAAATGTTGACAGCCATACATACTGATGCTGCTGAGGAGGAGCTATTCCTCCTGTCTGGAGTGCAATGGGCACCTTGGATCTGCAACCTGCAGTTCAGCAAGGCCGAGAAGTAGATTCTGACATTGAGAAATTAAAAAACAAGTCATGTTTCTCATGGCCTGGATAAAACCACCACAGTCTACTTTCAGCCTCCCTTTACGCTGAATGTGCCAGCTGAAGTGGCTCGGGGTAGCACAGGGACATGAGGAGGAAAAGCACAGGGACATGAGGAGGAAAAGCACAGGGACATGAGGAGGAAAGGCACAGGGACATGAGGAGGAAAGGCACAGGGACATGAGGAGGAAAGGCACAGGGACAGGTCTGTGTGCTCACTGCTCCCAGGTGCTGCCCATTGCCTCAGCTCTGCTGTATCCAGCAGCGTGTAGGTGCCATCACGCTGAGTAGGAGGATGGAGAACATGGAATAGGATGTCAGCATTATACAGTGGCTCGTCCAGGCTCTGGACTACAGGACCACAGGGGAAAGGCAAGGCACATTAATTTAATGCTGCACATGGACAAAGCCATGGAGGCAGGCAGGGTGCAGCTGTGGGCAAATGATAAACGACAACACAACATTTTGCCTAGTCCTCTTTAGATTCAAATCATCAATTAACCGGCTGAGGAGAAGCATTGTGGATGACTCATCCTTGAAGATATTCACAAGTAGACTACAGAAGGCCCTGGACAGCATGATCTAAGCTGTGCTGTCCCAGGGACTCCTTCCACCTTAAATTATTCTATAACCCAATAGCTCAGGAAAATAAGTCGATAGCAGGTAAAACTACACAAAACATTTGTAAGGAGACATTGTTATGGTCTCTACGGTAATAAAGACTGATGTGAACCCTGAAAGGTGACCGTGTTCCTACTTCCAGAAAGGAGACGTCAATTAGCAGCACCATAAAAAGGACAGATTCTCAGTGTGGCATTTTAATAACACATATCCTGTACGGTATTTTTGACTGAAAGAATAAGCTTTTGTTCACATTGCACTGTGTATATATTTCACAGCTCTTCACTGAGGTGCAATACTGAGTATTATTACGTTAGATTAAGTAAATGTAAATTAGTATTTTAGCAAGACAATAGCAAATCAGTGGTCTTAGCATTTGAATTTGCTGGAAAATTCTTTTCTTAGAAAGAAAGCAAAAGTTTTACTGAGTATAATTAATCAATAGATGTGAGCTGACTAAACTTTTTCACTTGTTTTGACAAAAAAAGCCATGTTTTCCTTCTGTGCTGCTAAGGACTGTTCACAGCTTGGCTACAGTTTAGCAGCACCAAGCTCCAGGGGATTCCTGAAGTGCTTTATTGTTAAATGTCAAAGGTTGTATTATAAACCTTGAATATTCCATCTGGTCCTACTCCTCCTCCTTTAGAATATGTGTGTACCTTTAGCCTTGGGGTCTTTACAGAGCTGAAAATTTTTTATTGGCTTAGCACAGAGGAAAATCACTGCAAGTCGATCGCATGGTCATGGGCAAAGCTGGCAAGCTGCACTGCTAGACACAATGATTTTGGGCACTGACATGTAGGAACAGGCCCTGGGTAGCCAAGACCTAGTACGGGGCCTATTGCTGCTTCTGAAACTCAGATAAGCTATTATAAACTATCTTGGTATATAAGAGAAGTATTTTTTCCACCTAAGACATTTGCAGATCTACTTCAGTATAGTAAGTCTCTTTGGTGATTTCCCACATCAAGAAGAGAAATTAATGCCTGACCTGCCTTAAAGCGACAAACCCTCCCCCCTTCACTTCCTCTCCTGTTTGGGTCTTGGTATTAAAGTCTCCAGTTTTAAACAAGTTTAATATCCAGAAATCTCATCTCTTTCCTTATTGCCTTTTTTTTTTTTTTTTTTTTGCTGCCCTGGAGTATATCAAATGATTGAAAGTCGTATAGAAGTAGAGAAGCTGAAAATTGTTCATTTTATTTTCTCTTCTGGCACCAAGAATGCCCCCCTCCTCCAAAATTCTAACCTCATAATTGCTATCGCAGTCATTTGTCTTAGGCTTTAAAATGATGCAAAGCAAAATCAGCTAGAGCTGTACTCAAAATCTTCTTGAGACCCTCAGGCTCACAGAGTTTCCAAGCAGAGATGGCTGTAGTGGGAGAGGACACAGGTGAAGAGTGACAGTGTGGTCCTTGCATGTAAGGGGAAAGAGAAGTGAAAAGGCAGCAGTGACAGCTCAGCTTCCAGGAACACTGATGGGAAGCTGTGGCAGCCGGGAAGCATCCTGGCTCAAGCATCCGAGCACTGTAGGAGTGCTTTATAGTTACAGTGTAGTAATAGTATAGAACTATTTATACAGTTCCAGATGTAGCTTTGAATGTTGTGCTTGTTTCTTCCTGCTTTCCTATGCCACGGGGAAAGCCCTGAGACTCATTCTGCATCTTTTTGTTGAAAGATTTGTGGCAGCAGCAGCTTCTCAAACTCCCAAAAAACAAGGCAGAGAAAGGCGGGGGGAAGGAGAGGAAAAAGCGGTGCATTGTCATCACAGTAAAAATACCTAAAAGAAAACAACAGCAAAAGCAAACGTTGGTTTAAAAAAATATTTGGTCAGATTTTTTAAAAAAATCAATGAGAATTGAGATCCTGCTCTTGTTTCTGCCCCACTCCCCAAGCATTAGAGAAACCTCCATGGTGTTTGTGCCAGCATTGCACATACCTGTTTCTAGAACAAGGCAGGATAGAGGAGGGCAACACTCTGCTTGTGCTCTGACATCTTCCTCAACTCTCACTTTTTGTCACTTTATACCACTTTAGAAAATCCTACACTGGAAATTAATTTCTGTAGAAGAGAAACCCATTCTGTCTGTTTCACAGCTAGGCACAACCTGCCACAAGAACACAGGAGTTTAGAAATAAATATCTGAGACCGGCTCTAAGTCACTTCATTGTATAGAGCAGGTTGAAATGAAAAAGAAATTCTTCACTCATCCTTTTCCACTGCTCTTTTTATTGGTATGAGAAGATGAATTAAAATATCAAGCTTATTTTAGATTTGTGTTTATGTTAAGAAATCTTTCCAGTCTATTAACATTGACGAGTTTGCTGTTTTCAGTCAAAACACCAATATAAAAAAGGAGGAAGTAGAAACACACTGAGGGAAAACTTCACTCCACAGAAAACTGGTGACTTTCAGTCAGGAATATTTCAAAGAGTCATATTATAAAAAGAAATAGTTTACTCTTCGTCATGTTGATAAGACAAGGTTTGTAGGCAGACTTGACCTTTCTACTGAACAAAGTAGCTTAGCTGGAAAAGAAATGAGGTTTTGGACACCTTTTCTCTGAAGAACCTGGAGATCTGAGGATGGTTTATTTGTTGATATCTATTACGTTAGGAGATTTCTGTTGGACAAGCCTGCAAACTGCCTCCTCTACTTAAGATGCCTCAGCTTGAACATTCAGAAACTCAGTCGAAAAACTGGGTTGTGGACGATGTAAAATAGGCACAGTCAAAGGGATTAGGCATCTAAATAGTTAAGCTAAATTGTATTTTCTTTGATTTCACGGTCCTTATTAACTTCTGATGGAACTTGGCAAATATATCCGAGGGCACGGTTTGGGTTTTGAAGTGTAAATTGGCCCCTCCCCATCCTAGTTTAAAGCTCTAGTGTATCAATTTGCAAAACCTAAGAGTAATTTTTTCACACTGCTGTTGTAATATATTCCACAAATTGAATCTGCAGTAGCAGTGTTACAACCACTCACGAGCCAGTTAAGCACTCAGCCTCTCCAACACTGGCCTGCAGAATTCATCCCCGCCATCGTCCCGCTGGAGGTAACTGATTCCTTTGAAGTTGGCGAAAAAAACTTCAGAAATTCACCCTGAATTTCAGTTCAATCTGTGAAAGGTGAGATCAAAAACATCTAGAAAAATCCCTTGCGCCAAAGGGACTAATACAGAGTGTTGCTTTTGTAATTGCCACTTAATTAGACATGTAATGATTTCATGCCTGGAGAATTTGAAGGAACAACGTAGCAAATACACATGCAAGCACACACCTTCTTTGCTCTCTTCTGCTGAAACTGCTTGTTCTGACAGTATTTCTGAATGTCTGAAGGATTAATAATCATTAATCTAGATTATTGAAAGATAGGCACATATCATTCAATATGATAATAAGATAGGCACACATCCAGCAAAGCACATATTCAGCAGCTGGGTCCACATCTCCTTGGAGCAGCAGCCCTTGCAATGCAGAGGGACAAAGGGCATCCAGGAGACTGAAGCGAATATAGTGTATAGTATGGAGCACAGGAGCATTTTGATGTCCTTGGATAAAGGCATAAAGTACTTCCTGATGACATACAGGATAGGTCAAGGTGAGTTTAGTCTTGTTTCTCAAAAATATGTCTTGTAACATTTGATCTTGTAAAAACAACTTTTAAAATTCACAGGTTTTTCAGAATGCAAACTGTCACTCATGCTTTCCTTACTTGTGTTTTTCAGACTGAAACAGTGTCTACTCTTACTTTTTCTTCCTGAAAGAAACCCAGAATAAACCCAGAATATGTTCATAATAAGTAGGGAAAAAAAAATCACACAAACATGCTCAGTGACCCTCTGACCAACTTTCTGTGGAAGCTAGCAGGAAAAGGGTGAGGGGTACAGGGATATGGATGTCTTCCCTGCTCCAGGAGTTAGGAAGCAAGGTTGGGTTAGAAAGTGCTGAAAGCCTCACAGGCAGCATCCCTGCTGAGGCTGGTGTCAGCACACAGCAAGTCCCCGAGGCTGGAGCAGAGTAAGGGAGAAGTGAGTCTGGCTGGCTGCTTTTGTCTCCTTGCAACCTAATTGCATGGAAATGTTTTGGGAAACACAGCTGCCGTTACACATGGCGCTGGCCCATATTTGAAAGCAGACAGAAATGCCTGTTTAACCAGCCCCAGGATTTCTGCGTGGCTGCAGAAGATGTTCTTTTACTAACACAGGGAGACAAGGTCCTGGCAGTTTAACAATCCACAGCAGCCATCTGTTTTGATAAGGACCATTTGCACCCAAGGACAGGTGGGACCCTAAATCTGCATGGCAAGGATAATGTTTCCTCTCTGTCTCTTAAGACAGGGAGCTGCCAAGTGACACCTCTACCATCACCAGCTTTTTAATGAGGAGCAGCCATTGCTGGGAGGTGTTTGGGAGCCCATTTAATGTGTGGCCTCTTCTGTCCCCTAACCTGCAGCTTTGCTCACCAGCAACGCTTTGCTCTTTGCTACTACCTGCTGCCTTCTCCGTTTGTCCATGCTGACCCCACCCCAGAAACACTCTCACTCCATCAGCTCTGTGCTGCCTGAAGTGCCAAGGAACCCACCAGCCCCACGGCATCTTGCAGCCCATCCATGGGTGTGCTGCCCCCCATCCACCCCTATTTTCTCGTCTGGTAGGGACACCTGGCCCTTGGCATCTCTTGCTCAGTGGTTCATCCCTTCAGGGAGAGGTTACTTAGCTCACGTTGCTTTTTGGAGTCTGTTTGTACTTGGCTTCCTTTGAATTAGCCCCATCATCTTTCCCACCAAGGCACTTTGGCAACAGTGCCTTTTCCCCACAGCTCATATGGGTAAAAGTGGGGAAGAAAACCGACTGGGACTGTGCTGGTGAGAAAGTGGCCCTGATTTTCTCCAGCCTGCTAAGCCCACTGTGACTCAGGACAGACAGAGCAGTAGCTGGCTGCATGCAAATTTAATTGTGAGGCTTTTAAATGGATTTAAATGGGTTTAGCTATTCCAAAGCAGCTTTCATATGTGTCTCTCAGCTGCAGAGCGTTTAGACCTCCACGGAGAATTTGACTTCTCACAAACTAGCTTTGTGGGTTTGTTTATGCAAGGATCTAGGCATTTTTGGGTGTTAAAGAAGCTTTAAAACATTACTGGCTGCAAAGCAAAAGGACCTGGTTGTTGGCCCAGGGCAGAGGCAATAGCTGATCCGTCTGATAAGAATGGTTTATTCAAAATTAGATCTGTCACACTTCAGGCTTACCACAGAAAGTGCTTTCCCTGATCACATCATAAATTCAAAGTTATCCCATGCTCCAGGATTAAGACTATGCATAGAAATTTTTACACATAGAAACCTTTTACACAGAGGCAGAGAACGATTAGATCACAGCCTGTCTCAAGATATTAAACCAGTTCAGTGCCTGAAAATTTTCATAGTAATGTCAAGACCCGCAGGGAAAATGCCCTTCTTGAACTGCAGCCACTGCTTAAGATGTGCACATGCTGTTCAGCCCCTATAAACTGCAGTTTCACATGGGCTGCTCCATTTTCTCCCCAGGATAGCATCTCACCAGAGATTGCCTGAGAGGATCAGGTTATCTGTGTATAACTGCAGTAGTTTTTTTCATACCAAGCTTACTACTTACAGCCCCATGGAGCCTGGCGGCTGCGCTGACCTTTGGTACGTTTGTTATTGCTCGCGACTGAGGCAGACCTATAATTGTGCCTGATGCCTTCCAAACACAAACACATCATTACTGTTCCGAGGAGGGACCATATCAGTTAAAAAAGTGCTGTGCCAGTATAATAGTTGGAACAAGGCTAATGAGCTGTTCAACTGTGATCAGGGAGAAGTGTAAGGATGTGGGTGAGTTTATTGATCTCAGCCTGGCAGAGCTCGAGCTAATGCCTCTCTCACCTGGTATCGTCAGCAATAAGGGCCCGTTCAACGCTTGAAACAGCAGTCGTGAAATTGAAACAACAGAGCATTAAGCACCAGGCATTTGCCGCCTCCGTTATTCTTCCTGCAATAAAACCTGGCTTTGCATGAAGGAGGCTGCGTGAGAAGTGAAACCAGTGTGGACAGAAACAGTGATGCCAAGAGAGGCACTTTGCACAGCATTTGCAGCTGAGCAAATTGGTCAAAATTCTTGTGTTGCTTCAGTTCATCAGGAGACCCAAACACTCACTCACCAGTGCTACCTGCTCTCCTCGCACCACACCTGCTCTCACAGCACAATATGTTTCTCCATCACTCACGCAGAGGCTGCGAGAAGGAGAAGAGGCTCTGTAGAAAACCTCTCAAATGAGAGGTGCTGAGTCCAGATGACTGAGCCTGCCACAGCCCACAGTGGCTGAAGAACTGCATCTATTTTGAAATTTTTTTGTCTTTGGAATAATCTTGATGTAAAAAACTGCTTGAAGCCACTGGTGCCCATTTGTTCTTCCCAATACCTTTTTCTGGAGCAGAGCAATGCGTCCTGTTATGAGGCCTCTTCATCTTCTATCCAGAGTTCTAGTACTTGTGGAGTTTACCTCAGGTTTCCAGAAACATGCAGTTTTTCTCTGAATGTTGAACAAACTGTAATGCACAATTGCCTACAAATTGCCATCAGATGGATGTTGATTACAGTAAATAAGAACTGGAAAGATTGTACAGAAGAACTTGAAAGCACCTAAAATGAAGCTCATTTATGTTTTCTCAGCCTGCCTTCAGTTGCTTTGTTGAGTATACACTACATTTTATGCCCTGATTGAAATTCAAATTACTTTCTATGTGGGAAGGTCTATTGAGAATTAAGGATACCCTTCATCTGCAGATTTGGGGATCTTGTATCTAGTATGTGGTATTTAGCCAAAGGGCAGGTTGTCAAGCAAAGCAGCCTGACCTGAGCAAACAAAGGGAAAGTACTTCAGCGAAGGGAAACCTTCACCACAGGGTTTGGGCACAGTGAGACCCTTGCCCCCACCCCATCTGTCCCTTCAGAAAAATCCCTGTTAGCGCTGCTGGAATTGACTAGGCAGGCACCGCAGCAAGGGATTGCGAGGGAAAGGCACAATTAGCCCCATGTTCAGTATGTGTAACTTAGCAGGCCTCCTATCTGCAATTAGCCCTCTTAGAGCACTGCCACTCCAGCACAGCAGAGCCTGCCGATGAACTAAGAGCCATTAATATATTTTTTTTTTCTCAGTTGCTTGCTGTGAAATTGCAGTATGAGGGAAAGAAAGGGCTGGTGTCACTGGTGAAAGCGACGCGATGCATCTTCAAAGAGAGAATGAAATTTTATGTTTCCGAAGGAGAGAAAGCAAAATATAAAAAATAATCAGTGGCTCCCACCACCTGATCCCAGTTCAGCAGTGAGGATTGTCTGGAGTAAGTGGATGCTCTTTAATATTTACAGTGCTATACGTGAGCAAAGAGAAAGCCCAGCAGTGTTTTGCTCCATGTCACACTCCCAGTTAGCAGCAGGGAAAAAGTCAAGTTCTCCCTGGCTTCTGAAGAAGGGTCTGGAACACAAGTCTGATGAAGAGCTTCTGAGGGAGCTGGGATCGTTTGGACTGGAGAAAAGGAGATTCAGGGGAGACCTTATCACTCTCTACAACTGCCTGAAAGGTTGTATCCAGGTGGAGGTCTGCCTCTTTTCCCAAACAACAGGTGATAGGATGAGAAGAAACGGCCTCAAGCTGTGCCAGAGGAGATTGGGTATTACAAAAATATCACCATGGAAAGGATTGTCAAGCACTGGGACAGGGTGCCCAGGGAAGGGTTGAGTCACCAGTCTTGGTGGTATTTGAAAGACATGTAATTGTGGCACTTGGGGACATGGTTTAATGTTGGACTTGGCAGTGCTGGGTTAATGGTTGGACTTGATAATATTAAAGGTCTTTTCCAACCTAAAGAATTCTATGATTCCATATTTTTGTTTTCATAGCATGTTTTCGGTGTTGTCCTTCTGATACAGACCGAAAAAACCCAAAAAACCCAATCAGCACCAACACTTTTCACAGGTACTTGTCTAATTGTCTTCCTGTCTCTAGAAAACACTTCCAGCTAAACCTACACAGCAGATGCAGAAGCAACACCATGATTAGAGAGTGGTGGTGAGAGACTCAATCTGCTTAATTCATTATTTTTCACTTGCTGAAAAAATGTTATATTTTTTCCCCCTTTCACGCTTTGATTTTAAGTGATTGATGCAATGAAGTAGCAGTAATTAGACTCTGTGGGTTTGCATTCTTCAACAGCCCCTAATTAGCCATGTAGCACACTGCACAACCAGCCTGGTCCCCGAGTGCTGTGGGAGATCGCTCTTCTGGGGCACCGCACATCCTTATCACACGGGCTGCCATGCCTTCCCTTCAGGAAGAGGGCACACCACAGAGGCTGCCTCTCCAGAGCCTGAACAGGGCTTTCTTCTTGTCAGAATTCACAATTGTGTCCCTCGTCCCCGGTAAGGAGATGGAGCTTTGCAGCTATGGCAGCTCCCTCTGGGACACTGCTCTCTTTCTCCTTCCTCCTCCTCATTCACAGCTGTCTGCAGCCACCTTGGTGGTGAGCAGAAATACTGAAAATGTGAGAAGAGGTAAAACTGTACCAGACATCCTTGAGCAAAAAGGCCTCTGAAAGCTGTAGATTTGACTTGACAATTGTTAATTCTCTGTTCTGAAAACTCTGATTTAAAGTGACGGGTTTTAGAACAGCTTTTGGATCTGATTTTCAGGTTGGCCTGAGCCATATCTCTTTCCTTTCGGGTCATGATAAGGGCAAGAGTAATCTGGTGAATATGAAAGTCAGTCCTGATTTAGACTTCAATAGAAGTGATTAACAAAGCTAGAGACGTCCAAGGTGCCTGATTATAGGTGTTCCTGCCCTTTTTTTGAAAGTGAATGGAAGGTCTTCATATGTATGAATTAGGAATTTTTTTTTGTATGATCATCTGTCTAAGGTGCCCTAGAAACCTGCAGCTTGTGAAGAAATGGCCTTTGTCCCACAGGTAAGAAGATATTTTTTTCTGTTTCAGTTGCAGTCGTGATTTCTTCCCTGCTACTCCTACAGTCAGTGTCCTTCTCCAGCATACCTGGATGTTCCAAACTCCTGCTCAGTACATGCCCTTCTCTTTTGGGCACTTCTGCTGTTAAAGGGCAGCAAAGGTTGCCCCACCCAGCATTAATGGTACTGCAGGTGCTGGGCAGTGGCTGCTGGTCCCCGCCACACCCAATGCCAGAGAAAAGGCAATGCTGTGGCACAGGCTTCCCTCTCACATGCCATGCGGGAGGGTGAAGTGATGCAGTGACACAAGGGGCTTGTGCAGCTGAAAGCCCCAGGCCTGAGGTGTGCAGAGACACAGGGATAACACAACCAGACAGGTCTGGTCTGGGAAACACAACCTTGGGTTCATGTTCCAGCAAAGCCTTGGCACAGTGCGCCAAAGAAAGGTGGCAGAAACATCTGATATAAAAGCAGGCTGGTTCTGAGCACAGGGAGAATGAGCAAACACAGAGGAAGCTTTGAAAGGAAGGACAATATGATGGATAGGAGCACTCTTTGAGTCATAAATGTGACCACCCATGTAGCCACGATGTACAAGGAGTGACGATTTCAACCCAGATGGACAGAGCTGTGCAGCAGTGCTTTCTTGTGCTGCATCAATGAACTGGCAAGGCATCAGCTGGAGTCAGTCTGTGATAGCAAGGCCAGACCACCCCTGGCTACAGCAGCCACCCTCTCATAAAAGGGCTTTTTCCACAATTTTTTGCTTAGGGGATCAGCCTGTAATGCTAATAATTATGCCATCTGAGTATTGCTTTGTGAATTTAACGATTTTCAGGCATCAGGAAGAAAGATCCACCCATCCTGCAGGCTCTGTGAGAAAAAAACTGTTGTGCTTTGGAAGGGGTATGTATTTGATGCAAATAAATGGCATATTCAAAACTTAAGAGTTCCACACACCATTTGGTTTTGTAAATCATCATAATCAATATACATAACAAAATATTCCTGATGTGGGGTTACTGATGGGAAAGCTTTAAGATCTCATGATCCCAAAGTCAGAGCACAGATCTGCAGTTTAACTATAAGTCTTTGGAAAGTAGTATTTGGAAATGCCCTCCAGTTTTTGAAAACCTGAATTGGTAACAAGTGACAGGACGAGAAGAAATGGCCTCAGGTTGTGCCAGGGAAGGTTTAGATTGGACATCAGGAAAAATTTCTTTGCTGAAAGGGAGGTCAGGCATTGGGAAGTCTGCTCAGGCAAGTGGTTGAGTCACCATCCCTGGAGATATTTAAAAGACATTTAGATGTGGCACTTGGGGACATGGTTTAGTGGTGGACTTGGTAGTGCTGGGCTAATGCTTGGATTTGATAATTTTAGAGGTCTTTTTCAAACTTAGTGATTCTTTGATTCTGTGGTCAGTGAGCTGTTAGCTCATCCACAATCATTCAGATAAGGATTTCTTCATATATAATACTTTTATGCTAGTACTGCTATCCCACACCATTGTTCTTGTAACTGCTTTGAGGAAATACAGATGAGACTCTTTCAGTCTCTAACTTTTCTCCTGCAAAGTATTAGGTGTGAAGACCAAATGGTCTTCATGGTTAAGTCTCAAAAACCCAGTGCACACTGTGGTTATGGTATGACTGCATCTTTGCAACATACTCCTGTAGTGTCCAGGGAAAAGAGCTATTTCCCAGCTGAGAGGGGGACATGGCACTGGGACTGATCTAACAGGGAGGTGACAAGCCCATGGTGGTGGGCAATGCCCCCAACATTCTCAAAAGCAAGCACAGCTGAATTTTGTTACTTGGGTAAATAAAAGCTTTGCCACCCAAACCTGGGGTCTTGGCCCCATAGCACTGCTTCCTTTACATCACAGCCAGTCATGTGTACTCTTCCCAGGAAAAAGAGATATTCCTTGGCTCCCAAGCCGAGGAATTCCAACACACTCAGCTGCCACAGCCTCCTCAGGGCTACCACCAAGGTGGTTTTCTTTACAATAGGAGCCATTGAATCAGTAACAGCAGGAATCCTGTCAGAGCAAACTCTTTTAATTGATATGTTTGTGGCACCGTAATGATGGCAGTAAGGCAGAAATAATCTGGCCTATCCTTGACTAATTCAATCATCTGGAGCCTTTAGAAAACTGACCAAACTGATCTAATCATGCTGCGGGAGTAGACTAATGAACCATCAGAGGTTTCTGCAACTCCCACACTCCCAGTTTCTAACAGAGATGCTGGATGTGGCTCTTTGCTCCTCCTGTTCATGGCTTCACCTCTCCACTTGCCAGGACAGCAGGCACCTCTGCTCTGCCTGCTGGATACATGGGACTCTGGCATGTCTCTTCTTCAGCCTTTGAACCTTATATGTCTTTCAGAGGCACAAAAACATTTCACCTGGAAGAATGGACAGCATGGTAGGAGATCTCTAATAACAGGACTTCTCTGAGGAAGTTCCAAGCATTTTCTCTGCCTTTGGTGTCACCTGCTCACAAAAAGAGTTGGGAGCACTCCTGGCAAAATGTGTTTTGTTTTGACATTCAGGATAGAAACAGGTTAGTGAATATTTACAAAAATACGGCTGCTGTGTCTTTAGATTGCATTATACTCACAACATCTGAAAAATCTTCCCTTCCTGAATATACACTCTTTATGATAGTTGCACGTGCTACTCAGCTGTACAATTGTGTGCTCGTTGGGCAAGCCTTGCATAGATTTTCTAATATGTAGAATAGATAAGGGGGAAAAAATGCAAAGGAATACATTTACACAGTGTCCCAATAACTTAATCAAGCTTGCAGTATTTTCCTTCTGATGCCTGCAGCAATGATTTGGTGTAACAGAGATATGCATGTTCAAAGATCTGTTTCTCCTTTGAAGTTGTTAAATATGTCCTCAAAATATATCAATGGAATTGTGAAAAGCCTGATCGACTTTTACTGCCAATAGGATCTCTTAATTTTATCAGTCCTCACAGTGGGTCCAGATTCTTATTATTATGGAATAAATAGGCTGAATTAATAACGATGAAATAATACATTCTGGTTTAGATCTCTGCATTAAAGCAAAAAAAACCCCTCAACATCAATCCAGAGAGAGACTGAAACAAAACTGAGACAGTATACTGAGGGTTTGTGTTAATGGAAGAATGTGTATCTTATTCTGTGTTCGTATTCTGGGCTGGTAGGACAAAAACCATCTCTGTGACTGAACAAATGAGCCATAAGATGAAATTTGTTTACATGCTGTGCTGGACCTGCCTCACGTTTAGTTAATCTGAAGCTCTCAGAGTGGTCTGCGTCTGTAAGCACACACCTCCCTGTGTGCTCTGGTGGGTGGTATCTATTAGTTATAAATAACCTTACTATTTTTAAATTATCTTGTGCTTTAAAAGAAAATGGATTATAAATAGCAGTAGCATCACTTGTGCTTGGTTTCCCATGCACTGGTTGTGTTGCTCAAACTGACAGAGACCCCATTGATGGCATGCAGTAAGATGAATGATCTTAAAATGTCTGGCTGTTGTTGATGTTTCCACCTACTACCAAAAACTAGAGGGACTTACTAACAAAAGTGGGTGCACATACCTGTGAATCCCATTGACAATTAATCAACTGTTTCATTTCTATGAATAATTTTAGAATCCTGAATGTTTATTCCATTTTTTTGTTCCGTATTTGAAAATATTTCAAGCTGCCTGTATCCTATTAGGATGTCACTAGTAACTCCTATGGAGGTTAAGAAAATTCAAAGAAAAAAATTAAAGTCTATAGATATAACCAATCTATCCCCACATCCTAAAAGAGTTTGCTGAGAAGGCTTTTCCGTATTAAGAGAACAGACGTTTCAGATGCTGTGGAACAGTGATAATATAATGCCAATAGTTTTAAAAATACTATCTTTGTGAATAATGCAATGCAATATGTATAGAACAGCCTGTCACAAGTCCTAGGAAAAGTAATAATTAAAAATAAAAATGGAGAATCACTTCTGATAGGATTTGTTCAGTCCACTTCGGTTATCAGGTGATAACTGTGGTAATAATAGTGGCATGATTGCAGCATGAATGTATCTTTCCAAGTGGAAAATAAAAGATATAAAGAGCTTCCTTAATCTATCAGAAAAAAAAACCCAAAGAAAACCAACTCCTTCCTGGAATGCAAATCCAGAGAAATCCAATCAGCAATTAGGATCATATTCTTACCAGCAAGAGCACTTAGTGGGACATGCTGCTTACAGAAATGAAGAAATCTCTTGTTGTTTTCCAGAGAAACCTGGATGCGTTTGTAGAAAACAGGGCAGGAACCCACAGTGTGTGTTGGCCATGCAAAATGAGTGGGACTGCATGGGGCAGGGAGGCAGAGCTGGTCACAGCAGCCCTGTCACACCACACTGCTGGGCATGGGCAAGACACCCCTCCGCTCTCCGGAGAGAGGAAAATCACTGTCCCTAAAATCTGATCTGCTGCCTTTCAGCATAGGGGAGGGGCGGCTGTAACCGGCCTTCTATCGGAGGACATTCAAATTCGGACATTCCTTGGAATTTGTCTCAAACCAGGACAATACTTCAGTCCAGGTGGTGGCTGAAATGTAAATGCTTTGAGATGTCTGACAGGTGCTATTTGGGGGATCTGCAGCCTGCTTCAGATAAATGATTTCTCTTTTCTCAGGGGCTGTGCACCCAAAGGCAGGACATGGACATCCTGGTACTCCTGACATCTACAGCTGCCCACATGCTGCATTCATATACCCGACATAGTCCATGCAAAACTGAACTGGTTTTGTCTGGGTGATCCTTCCAGCATGTCAGTGGGGCAGGACTGAATGCACTGAGTGTTCTGGGCTTGTTGTCACTTGGTCATGGTCCATTTTCTGTGATTTTCCAGGGGTTTCATTTAATGCAGTGAGTCTGAAACCCGGGCAATGCCTCTGCTCTTCTCTCCAGCACATTATACTTGCTGGCTTTGACCACTTGCAGCAGGTTGCAAATCTGCTACAATGTGTTGGTAATGGCTTCCGTAAATGTCCTTTTTACCCACCCATTACCTGTGTGCAAGCTGGTCCATCTCAGTTCAGCACTCCTACAAAGCCGGTTCTTGCATGCAGTGACTGCAGCATCGTATTTTTGCTGTTGTTTCAGCCTGTGTGAAAACACTTCATTTCCAAGCTGCCTTTCAGCTCTGCCTCCACAAAAGGTGGTGATTTCGGTTCTTTGCTTGTTTAGTTCTGGTTTTGTCACCCCACTTCCAACAGACAGCCATGTGCTCTGGACTGAAGTGGGAAAACACAACTTGCACCATCTGTAGCCCCTGAGTGTCCAGTGGCACATTACCCCAGATCCCAGGGTTCATCCCGTGCCAAATAAGCCCTGGCAATTTCTTCTGCTCAGTTTGCTCCTTCCCAACCAATTAATGTTTGCCACGCTCAGCACCAGGTACCTGGCAAGCCAGGGGCCAAGTTGCCTTGGCTAGCCCTCATCCACGGGGGATTTGAGCACTTGTTTAGTAGGGTGAAGTAAGGACAAAAGAAAGCAGAGGAGCCTTGAGCAGCCCAGCTCTGGGCAGGGGAGCTGAGGGAAAGGGTTTGTGCTGCAGAAACCTGAACTCTCAAAGCAGTAAGGATCACACCATTTTTTCTCAGGATGTAATTAAAACTTCCTTATTTGTGCAAGCTACAGTAGAGAGAATTGTACTTGTTTTAAAGATTGGAAATGCAGAGGAATGTGTGGCTGTACCTGTCCTGCTTGCTGCCATCATCTGGATGCCTTTAAGTATGCCTAGGAGCAACCCCCAGAGCCCCAGAGACCACCACGCACTTGGGTTCTTGGGCACTACTGGAATGTCATTTAAAATGATGGACAGCAGTAAGGGGCTCTGCAGGGAGGTTCAGCAATGGAGGTGGTGAGTCTGCAACATGAGGCAGGGCTGAAGGGCCCTCAGCCAGCTCAGGAATTGCTGTGGGTCATGAGACACTCAACTTCCCTGAAGGAAGATGAAGAACTTGTCCCAAAGCTCAATGATTTTTTTTCCACAGGCGAGAGCTTTGAACCAAATTAAGCCATTTCTGGCCAAGTCTGGATCAAACTGGGGTGTTCAGCCAGGGGGAAGGGTCTCCTGCCTCCAGGAAGCCTACTGGCAAGCCTACTGCCCTCCCAGCATGGTGTTCAAAACCACAGTGTGCTGGCAGGGAAAGGAGATGTCTGTCAGTGCTGGGTTCAGGGTAAGGAGATATCCCAAGCACCCTACGGTGCTCCCTTGTGTCACTGGGGCAAAGCTGAAGCAAAAGGGCCAGGTGCTGGGGTCCCTTCCCTGAGGCTTTCACTGTTTCTAACCTTGCTCTGGTAATTCCTTTTCCTTTTCCCCACTAAGCACTCAGGCCTCATCACTGTCCGAGACGGAGCAGGACCCTGGAGCTGTGTGCCACACAACTTGCCCCGGGCAGTGGCTTTGTCAGTGGTGCAGCAGGGAGAGGGGTTGTTTCTGTGGCAGGAGGGTGCTCGGGGCCCCTGCACGCGCTCACAGGTGGACAAAGCACAGCTCTGCCTGCCTGTCCTCAACCACAGCAGGTAGTGGGGCTGAAGGAAAAGAAGAAATCCATGGAAACAAACTTCATGGACAATGCAAAGTTCTGGGAAGTGTGGGCAAGAGCCAGAAACAAAAAATAGATTGCCAGTTTCCATATTGATATTTACCCTCAGGGATATATTAAATGACACTTGGGATTTCTATGCTGGATTATGGGACTTTGGCAGGAGGATTTCCCTGCTGGAGACTGAGTCAGAAATTCAGCTGACATTTTCCACTAGCATCAGGAAAGGCCTTTGCAAGTGAGAACTTCACAATCAGAACTTTTTCATGTCTGCCTTATTGCTTTTCAGATTAAAAGAAAGTTTGCAACAATTTAACTTTCAAAATCTGATCTTTCACACCATAAATCAGTGCCCATGCTTATTCCTGTTTTTACTTACACATCCCATGGCTGAAGTTGAGTCATTCTGGCAGAAGGATTCAGCACTGATGAAGTGGCATGTTGCCACTTCCAGTGACTTTAGTCCTGCTCTGCGCAGGCTGGGGAACATGAAAACACACAGATGTGGAAGTTTAGCATAGTTTTGCTAGTTTCCTGACTAGCAAACTCAGCTGTCCTCTGTCCCTAAGGTTTAGTGCACCTCTCAAAGTGTATGTTGTGAGACCTTACAGCTGGTCACTGCTCCAGTAACTCACCTAAAGACTCCTGAACGTGAGTATGAACAGTTTAAAAATAGCACGTTTAAAAGACATGGTATGAATTTGTTGGGATTTACTGTAAAAAAAAGTGAAAGAAGTTTTTATTTTCTCCTCTGTGCTAGTGAGCATTTAAACAACATGTTCTCCTAGACCTATAGATGTCTAAGCTGTTTCAAAAGTTCAAAACCAGACCAAACCAAACCAAACCAGGTCCCAGTGTCCCAGCTAACGACACCCACAGTGTGCGAGGGTGCCGTGCTTCCCAGCGTATGCTGGACAGCAGCCTTAGACGGCATGCTGCAGTATTTGTCAGGAATGCCTTCAGCTGGGTGAGGAAAGCCTCCCACTTCTCAGCCCTGTACTCAGTTTGATAGATGCTGAGAGGAAAGGAGGGAGGGAGGGAGAGAGGGAGGATAAGTGATTTACTAAGTTCAGAGCAGAACTTCCAGGGCCACATAAAGTTGCTTCAAAGTTTGCTTTGAATAAGATGTTAAATTAAAATGCTGTTTTAAGAACAACCAGGTAAGATTAGTATCAAATATCATCAAAATGCCGAAGAAATGGTAAGAGGGTTTTGCTAACAGCAAATAGCAACAGGAAATGTACCTCTGTGCACAGCAGGGAGGAAGAGGAACCAATCAATAGGGGACTAATGAAAGTACCAAACAATTAAATTGCCTCTGGCATTGCAAACGACAGCTGTAGATGAGTATACATATAAACTCGATTTGCAAGGTCAGAAGAGGACTCATGCAGCCTGCAAAGAAGTGGCATCAGATCACGCTTAAGAGATTAAGAACATTTTAGCTGAACAAAGCCGCCCAGCTGGAAAAACTTACAGAGATCGCATGTTTGTTTCTTGGTATTTTCAGCTTTTTTCTGAGGGAAGAGAGATCTTTCCAAGAAAAGAAAGGTATGAGCAGCTTTTCCTCAAAGGAAGGTTTCTGCTCCAGATTTTAATTTCAAAATAATAACTAATGCCAAACAAATGTTATGGGATTTTTAGGACTTGCTAATTTTTGCTTTTTAATGTTTTGTTTCTCTGTTTCACAGATGCTGCTAGGACTGAAACTGCTGCATAGTTGAGTTAAACTGTTCCCAAAGTATTTTCAGCCCAAACGGAAGCAGGAAATCCCAGTAATGATAAGGCAAACTTTGTTCTAACCCAGGCACAAGGTTTAGGTGCTTTTTGAGTTGTGTATCTAAACACCTACTGTTATCTCTAAGTGCATTTGCCAGGATTACTTATCACTGGCAGTTGAGATAACTGAAGGCATGAGACTATTGCATTTACTCTGAATTTATTTTAAATATTAAGATGACAGATTCTGTGCGCTGAAATTCAAGCATTTGTACTCTTGCAAATGAGTTTTGTTCTGTGGACTGAGTCTAAATATACAAGAAATTTTTTGTCTGGATACATCTGTTTGTCATTGTGGAAAACATAATCCTAAAGGTAAATTTTCAGGTAGGTTTGTCCTGATGCAGAATAAACTCAAGTCAATGAAACTACATAGGTATGTGTCAAAGATCTTCTCTGTTGCTGAGTTTTACATTTGAAAACGGAGACTTAAATTGGATCCTTGAATCTGTTACTCTTGCCACATCCCTCAGAAGGCTGATGGGACCTTGCATCTTTCAAGTCTGCTTTCCATAGTGCTAAAATCACAGGCAGCATTGCCAGTACACTTAGCAGGTTTGGGCTCCAGCCATGGGTTGAACAGGGTTCTGTTTCCATCAGCAGCAGAAGGGAAAGTGCTATAACAAACTCCTTGCAAGGATGAAAATATTTGCACATTAAAGAAATTAATGTCTGAAGAGAAAATCAGTCTGGTATTTGATGCTTGATATTTAGCCTATATTATAAAGTATCATTACTCTAACTGAGTTTTAGAGATCACTGCAACAAAGATATGGAGGTTACACAGGAATGAAAAAATTCCTTCTTGAAAACTGCAACATAAGTCCAGATGATGCAAAATGGCTTTAGCATTAGAGAAAATTGAAATTTTCTTGAATTGAATCTTTCTTTTTGAAGGCCAGAAACAAAGTTTCTTGTATAAAATATTATTACCTTCAGCAAGCAGGGTTTTCCTTTTTGCTAAATTCTCTCTCAGAACCTTATCTCCTGCCCCTCAAATTGCCTAAATCTAAAACAATAAAGAGAAAAGAACTATTGTAAATACTTGGAAGATCTCCCATCTCCTCCTTCCTACAATGAACGGCTGTCTGGGTTTGTGCCCTAATTTCACCTGCATGAGCCTTGGCAGAAGGATGAAAGGAGGGAGCCATCCAATTTTACCTCCACTAGGATCTCTGTTTTCTCCCCTGAGGTGAACCCATTCTTGGGAGGTTTCATTAGCCAACCTGTTCATCTGAAGAGAAGAAGGACCCTTTTTCTTTTTGGTCGCAAGGCCTTGTATGGTCCAAGTTTCTTCTGGTAACTGCTGAATCGAGAAGCTGGCAGTTGCATACGTGCCCCACTATTTGAGCTTCTCAAGTAGGAAAATTAACTTACCCATGCCAGTTTTTTTACACCTGTATTGATAAAGGATCTAGCGCAGTTTTCACAGTATATTTTGGCACAGGGACCACGAAAACCTTTCAGCTGAAAGGGCACTGTACGCTCCACTATGGTCACTGACAGCAGGTGCTTGTTCTTACTACTTTCTGTTGTGACTTTGTAAGTAGCATGACAAATCCAAAAGTCATGGCGCTGAACGCAACAGATACAAATGGAAGGTGCTGCTCACTGTAGGTGGATGAGGTGCTAAGTGTGCACTGCTTTTCCTCCAAAATGAAGCAATGCGGCAAAACAGACCCAGTGAAATCTGGCTACCAGAACATGAGTAATTTCTGCATGACTCAGTCCTAGGACAGTTTGAAATGACCACACAGTACCTTATTGCTTAAAATTATTTCAGATCCCAAGGACTTGAAAGTGGTAAATGTGGCTTCAATATTTAATGAAACCCCTGTGGAAATATTGAGAATTACAAGAAGATAAATGTGCCTCGTACACTGAGCAGATTAATGGGAAAACATTAGAAAATAGATAAATATGTCATATATGGAATGAATGAACGTGGCTTTTAGACTAAAAGCTGTTGGATCTATTTGAAGATATCAACAAACATACAATTAAGGATGAGCTAATCATCAAATCATTTTAGCAATGTCTCTTCTCAAAGTACATTAAAGAAACTAAGCAATTATGATTATAAAAATAGTAGAGCAATAGGAAATGTAGAACTCCATAAATGTTTCTAAGTGATCATGAAAATAATGTGAGGACTAAGGAGACACTTTTTGCTGATAATAGTGAATTACTCACAGTAGTCAAAGCTAAGTCTACCAAGACCTGTAAAATATTTTGTGAGAATATCAATAGATAATGCAATTTCTGAATAAATTCAAAACTGATAAATACAAATCAATGCAAAACCTACCTTAATTACACATTCACAACAACAGTCTCTAAATGAGCTATTGCTACCCAGGAAAAAATCTTGCAATCACTGTGAGTATTTCTCTGAACATTTCGCCTTAGTTCAGGGCAGTGATCAAAAAGCTAAACTGAATGCTGTGAATTATTAGGAAAGAAGCTTTGAATACAAAAGAAAACATCATCATGCCAGACCATACATGACTCTGGAACGATAACAATGACTTTAGTTCTAGTCACATCAGCCCAGAAGGTCTGTTCTAGAGCACAAGAGGTGTAACAATGGCGAGCAAGGATAAAAAATACAGAAATATAAAATGGTCTCTCTTCTCTCCCGTATGAGAAGAAAACACACTCTCAAACAGAAGATAAAGAGCAAGTGGGTTATTTGTGTTAGTAAGGAGCTCTAAATTCAGCTAAGGTGCAATGTATGAGGATAATTCCCTGTGCCAGTGGTGGGAAGGATACTGCCAAAGCATAAAAATCCCCTTGGGCTTTAAAAGAGCAATCTGCACATATTATCACCTTCAATAGGCTCTTGTGAACTTACCAAGCCTATGGTTATATTTTTATTGCTGATCTGATCACAGCTTGATAGCAATGCTTTTCCTGTATATGATCAAATGAATAGTACAGTGATTTTCCAAAGCCCAAGGAGTAATGGTAACAAAGCTCATATCTTTTACAAACTGGCCAAATGAAACATTTATAAAATTTCATGCTTTAAAAGACAGAAATAGCTTTACAGCTGGGGCTTTCCTAAAGTGGATGTGGTTTCGGTGTCAAACTACGGTGGACTTCCTGTCATCCCTTCATCCCCCAAGCCACACAAAGATTCTCCACTAACAAGATCCTTCTGCAGTAGGTTCCACAGGTCAATTATCTACTGTATGCTAAACCCTTCTGTTTGTGTCCTGCCAGCTTCCTCTGATGTCCCTTACTGCAACACAATACTTTGAAAGGTTCCAGGCTACTGAAGCACCAAGTAATAATACAGATCCAGCCTGCTGGTATGTCTTCAAGAAAGACCATAATTTAATAGAGGATAAATAGGAAAGGAGCATAACAGAAAAGCAATATGAATGATGCATTCTCTCCAGTTAGCAGCTCTGGTGCACTAAGAAGAACCAGACTCTCTCCTAGCTCTGGCAATGCTACTTCACCCCCAAACCTCAAAGCAGAAAAAATAAAGTGTGATTTCAATTGTAATTATTATTCAGGCAACGTTTCAGTCTGATCTAATAGCACACTAAAAAGGTCTTCTTTCAAAATAACTCTTTTATTTTCTGCAGTCACAGTCTATCCTGCATCAGCTATTTGGTCCAAAGTATTTGACTCTCTGGTCTAGTTGAAATACATTTGCCATGGGAGGGTTAATTACCCAGATTGCCTGCCTGTGAGAAGGTGACCTTGCTCAAGGCATCACATCCATGCCAGGCACAACCACATGGCTGTTCCTCGTTTGGAGGCCATGGTGCCTCAGTTGGAAGCAAATCTTGCCAGGCGGTGAGGATTTGAAGTGTCCTGTCTGAAAAACAGAGCTGCCCACCAACCTGTTTCTGGGAACATCTCCCTGACCTTGGCAGCCAAACATTTCTGATTTGGCACAGCAATAAAAGCACAGCTGTCAGTCTGAGTATCAAAGAGCTTTGGGCAAGGCTTGCTAAGGATGCTAAGAACCATGGTGTAGTATGAGCCTGTGCACACTGCAGGTACAGATTTGTGGCCTAGCAGGGCATAAGAGCAACCCAAGCCACTCTGCATTTTGCAGCCCAGCTCTGCTTCTGTGAGAGCTGAGACTATACCAAATAGCACTCAAATTATAATTGTGAAATAGGACTGAGTTTGTCTTTTGCTCATTAATTCGCTTACGACTTCCACTGTGTTTCATTATCATCTTATGTCTCTTCTCCTCTCTTTGGAAATAATTTTCATTTTTGCTAATCAGGCTGGTAATCAAAACCTCCAGTTCCAGGTGCAAGTTCTCACTCACAAAGTCCCTGAAGGGCTGATTGCTGGAAACTGGGAGGATGTGCCAGGGAAAAACACTCAGCTGCCCCTGCTGCAGCAGCCGCTGCTCCTACAAGCGGGAACATGGCTCTTTGTGCCATCTCAGTTCTTACATTCACAGAGTAAAGCAGAGGGGGGAAATTTTTGAATTAAAATAATATGTTAATGCATGTAAATTACCACTTGATATGTGTAATACCTGTTAAGACAAGAGACGGATTTCCTGTTCTCATTTGGCTCTGAAACCGTGGAATATTTTGAGTTGAAGGGGCCCACAAAGGAAACAGTCAAAACCAGACAAAAAATATTGAGTTTCACTTATGTTTTGTTTGTCATAAAAACTTGGCTGATTATTCTTGAATAATTTTTTGCATTATTTTTGATCGCATAAAAAGCAACAATGTGACTTCTGGAATGAATTTGTAAGTATGCTCTCAGGTTTATTTTGCCATTATTTAGCTGTGTTTATCCCAGAGGCTCAGAACAAGGGTTTTAAAGCTATTCAGTATTTGCCTTAGTATACTTTTATTTCTGTTAATGCTAATGTGACACCCTGGTTATCTTTTTCCCATAGACTGTTGGGGGAATTTACCTCAGTTGGGTAGCAAGGGCATTTTCAGTTTTTAAACACACTTTAAAGTAGTCTGATTAAAACCAGGGCTACTTTAGACATCATGCCAGCAGCCCACTCTATAAACAACTGCCTAATAAATATTTACTGGTTCAGTTTTGGGATTCTACTTCTCTCTCTGTCCTCTCAGTAGAGAAATCAGGGTGATGAAAGACACTCATGATGATTACTTGGGTTTGAAATCAGATTCTCTAACTCTGGAGTCTCCTAGCCCGGGTTTGCTTAGCTTCTGGGTGTACTGCCACTTTGAGCCTCTTTTCCTCTCCAGCAAAGCACCTCATGGTGTTCACATGAATGAGCAGAACTCTTCTTGTCACGAAACTTGTATGACATGGACTTCTGCAGCTGCAGAAGAAAGCACATGCAAGTGCTTCGTGCATAACCTGGCGTGTCTGCTCGTACAATTAATAAAACTTTGGGATAGCAGCTAAACCCACTGGCAAGCTTTTCTCACTCTCATTTCTTCTGAAAGCTCCTTAATTTATTTGTGTGATTTCCAGGCTAAGTGTTGGTAGGATTATGAAGTTTCTTTAATGCTGGGAGAGTTTAACACAGATGCTACAACACTTTCGCACCAGACTGTGCTAGATCTCTGATGGGCTTGGGTTTATTTTTTAACTGGTCTTACACACACCTCCAAATCTAAATAACATGGTTAGCGAAGGATGAATTACACAAAACAGCCAAACTGAGCATTCCCATGTGGCATAGTCCCCATAGCACTGCAGGATGACTCCCAAGTAAACCAGAGGAAAAAGACTACGTGCAACACGGAGATTTTATCTCTGCGTTCAGTGTCCTTTGCCATAGGATTCCATTTGATTTTGTCCATTGGCTTCCTGTGCCTCTGTGACTAACCCTCTAGGGCCAGCTGTGGCTAAAGCAAGCTTCTCTTGGATTTCTCCGGGGTGAGGAAAGGAGATAGGGAAATGGAGGAAAATGTCCAATATTTTGGCAGGGCCAAGTGTTCTGAGATTACTTTCAAGAATAATGATTAACGAACGTTAGCTAACACTTCTCTGAAACCTCCTTAATCTAATTCTTGCAAGGACCAGTTTGAGCCTGGAATACAAATAGTAACATTAATCCACCCATGCATAAGCAAATGTAGTATTTGGATGGAAATGTCTGCTCCTGTGGAGAACAGCCCACATGACAGATGTGGATGTGGCAAGGCTGCTGGGCACATTGCAGCTGCCCAAGCCTAGGAACAAGGTCTTGTGTTGACAGCTGCCCTGTGAAACCCTGATGGAGGCTGGATGAAGGATGTGAGATGGGATGGAGGTCAGCAATGTGGGAATCGCTGGCTCACACAGCTGGTGGACCAGCACTGGTGGAGCGGGTGGCAGGTGGCAGCTCAGCACCGTGGAGACTTTGGTGCAGGACACTGTGGAGACTGACCCCTCTCCTCCTGTTCCATGCCCGCCTGGCCAGCAGAGAGACTCTGGGGTGGGGAGCATGTTAAAGCTTAGCTTAGGAGTTTGTAAAACCCCATTTGTTAATGTGTTATGTAATAAACAATGATTTTACGCTTTTGAGTTGTGCATGTCCAATTTGTGGAGTCTCTTTATGACTGGTTAAAGATGCCCAAACAAACTGACCTAAAAGAGAGGCCATAACACATTTTGAGCTAGAACCTGTTCATGTTCACCTTCCCAGCCCAGGCTTTCCCGTGCTGGTGGTGTAGGTTGTTCCCCAGTTTGGTAGAGCATATTGCTTTATCCAGAAAGCAGGCTCCCCATACAGTCTTTTAGCCTCTCTTCATGAGCCTGGTGACTTCACTGACTACAGAGAAGATCCTTCTTCCCTTTGATCCCATGCCTCCAGCCTCTGTTACTCTATCACACTCCCTAGTGTAAATTATGAATGTATATAAATTATTAATTCATGCCGATGATCCAGAAATTCTACAGCAGTAAAAACCCCAAAGATTTAGTAAGTAATTATGAAGGAGCATCTCTGCAGTTATGACAGATGAAAAGTGGTCTTCCAAGAGTCTGAGGTTACAGAATGGCAACAAGACAAAATGAGACAAATTGATCTATGGTTTCTCTGTACTTATCTTTTCTGTAACCCACTAAATCCAGTGATTTTCCATAATGTGTTTTGTCTGTGTTATTTTCGAAGCAGTACACCCTCATATACTGAAAGTGCAAGAAGTGTCTAGTATATAACTAAAAAAGTTAATTCCCAGTCTCTCAAAAAATGCATTATTTAATTTTGTTTTTCATAATCTTAAGGTACAAATTAGGGAGCATAGGTGTTCATCATTTGACTGACCAGATGCAAAGACCACTATTTTTTTGCTTCATTGCATCCTTTATTCTTCTAAACATTTGAACTTACTAAATTTTTTTCACACTGGCAGCTACCCTTGAATTTTATCATTGGTTGCTGGTGTTTCTTCTTGGCTTTGTTTTTCTGTTATGTTTTATTTTTCTGAGTTATGACCGAAGTTAAATCATAAAAGCATGTTTTCTTCTTCTTATCTTCTGAGTGTTTCAGTGCATGAAGTTCTCTGTACGGCTAAGAAAAGAAAAAAAAAAAGAATTAAAAGTAAAAAGGATTCTGGAAATGCTTTCTCTGCGTTTTAATTCAAATTGTAATTTTGATAAATAAACCCCACCAGAATCTCTAGAGTCACTCTTGACTTCAAATCATCTCTGCCTTCCTTATCTGAAAGAAAACCAACTTTTATTTCAAATAAGATTCTACTGAAATCCCCATGTGTAATTTTTTAATCATCTCCTCTTAACTACCCTAATTCTGCATTTTGGATTGGTTTAATCCTTAATCCCCAAGAGCAAAAAGGGGCTTTATTTTCCATCAATGAGGAGACTTCCTTCAAGAAACAGTTCCACATCCCAGTCTCTGCTAATGCATTTTTCATCCAAGAGTCACTAAACAAAGCACATAAAGAGCAGTGGGAGCAGAGACCACAAACCAGCAGTCAAACTCCAGCCTCTTGCTGAAGAATTATTTGCTTATCAATGCCAGAGTGCCCTTTTTGCTATGCCAGGAATGGCAGGCATAACACTTTTTGTTTTCCCATGTACTGTTCTAATTATTGCTCCACTATGAGTGTGTTTTTTTTCTCATCCCAGCCATCTCTTGGGACTGATTTTCATTCAGTACAAATGTTCTCATTATAAAGGCTTAACATGAGGAGAATATAAATGAGAAGATGAGTGCATGCTAAGAAGTTGCTTATACAGAAACTGTATTGATCAAAGGAACAGCAGAGTAAAACACATGTCAGCATTAACGTGCTCCTACTTCCACGGTTCAAACAGTTTCCTTTCCCATAAGAATAGCACAACTCCTTGCCTCTGAAACCAGACCAGGAAAGACTTTGTTCAACTGAAATAAAAAGTGTAAAGCATTTCTACAGAAGATTATGGTATGGCACTAAAGAGCTCTTTGAAAGCAAATGCACCCTCATCGCCTTCAGAGATTACCCCTGGTCACTATGTGAAAATTTACAGAAGAATTGAAATTCCAAAAGGTTTTCACAAATTAAATTATTACATGACCATGACTTGGAACATTTTTCATAAAGCTAAAACACCACTTACTTTATCCAACTGCTCACTAATCACGCAGCTGACCCACTCACCACGTTGGTTATGGTGCATCCCTTGGGAACTGCTTTTTTCCAGTGGTTTTGGGCTCTTCTTGCTGCCTCAGGATCAGACAGTAGTCATTGGCAGATGAAGACTTCAGTGAACAGTCATGCAGGCCCCTCTTTGACCTCTAGCCCACTGAGTGAGACCAGAGGTATCTCTGCAAAGACATCAATCTCTTTGGGATTTCAGCAACAACTTCTCCCCTTCTCCAAAATGATGGAAACAGCTGAAAGCCACAGTACCAGTTCAGCCTCTCACTTTTTCAGGCCAAGACAATATACCACTAACAGCTGAACAGAGGCAGAGGGCATTCACAGATAAAACACTGTTTTGAAAAAGATTGTGCAAAACCAAGTCTGAGGCTAAAAGCAGAGTGAAGCAGCCCTCAGGTGTCTGGCTACCAGGCTGCACCTGAGGCAACCAGATTTCCTCCTGCCTTCCATTGGGCTGCAGGCAGCTCTGCAGGTAGTCTTTCATCTGCAGTGAAAACGTTCCAGTTTACACACCATTTCACAAGCATATTCTTGGACATAACTGGAAAAAAAAAATTAAATGTGTGTTTTTACTAAATTTCAACTTAAAAGTTCCACTGAGGGCAGTGGCTCTGCTCTTCCATTTTTCCTGCTTTCTGACTACACAAATGTGTAGGATATCTCTCAAGACTTTTAAAAAGTCAGAATTCTAACAAGAATATATGAGTCATGTCTAGACTGACATAAAAATGAAACAGTATCATTCTTGTCACCAGAATGAAGCATGGCTCACACTCTGATCCATGACACACTCACATGGTCTTTAGGCTAAAATAGCACACACAGAAGTGTGCACAGTTATAATCAGAAACTTCTATAAATATGTAACATGAAGCCTCTTGAATCTTAACTTACAGCCTGTATAACCTTGCCAAGAAGTAGTATTTTACCAGACAATTCAGTAGGACCATCAGTAGATATGGGGTGTTTTCCAGTGTAGGTCCCAATATCTGCATATCTGGACAGAGCGTTCAAATCTGACCTTAAGCTCCAATCTGTTTTACCTTTAGGTCACCTTCCATCACCACAGGAACACCATTCAGTTTCCTTTCCACAAAGACCTTGGTGCACATTCAGCTGGTGCATTACCCCTTGGCTACCAGACTGAGCATCCTTATACCACGTGCACCTGTGCTTGGAGACAGGAGTTTCCACAACATGCTCCCTTCCTTCTTTAGAGAACTGGTGTCTGTTAGTCAGGACTTACATGGATTTACTGTCGCTCTGGTTACCCTGTCAACTCTTAAACAGCTCTGATGCACAGCCCAACAGGGTAGGGAATTTATGGCATAGGCTGCTCACATATCCAATGCATATCCATCTGCAACTTTTTCACTCTATGCCTGGGCCAAGCCTAGAAGTCAGGAAGTTTCTCAGCAGGTCATGGGCAGTTCCAGCTAGATTAGTCCTGGAAGATGAGCTACTGCTTTTAAATCTGTCACAGACAGCTCTACAATCAGCAGTGTAGAAATACTCTTTGAGTATGAGCAAACTGGCAGGTAGAAGTGAAAACAAAACATGGACAAACTTACACCATCTGTTTTGAAATGCCAGCACTTTCCTAGAATAACTTGTGCATCACTACCTTAAGACATTCCCCAGAAGAAGCACTTATTTAAGAAACAGAATTGTTGTCTGAAAATGATTCGTAAGTGTGAGGAAGGCAACATATTTGTTCTGGTGGGTGCAGCTCCGAGCTTTACACCTGCCTATATTAGGTTCAGTCTCTATGTATCTGCATTCTTCAGTGCTCATCTCACAGCTCCACACTAGAGATTTATCCTTCAATTTGGCAGCCAGGCTTCACTGCCAGTAGAAAAAAAATAAATAGAGAAAGCAAGAAGGGCTGTCATAAGAGAATGAATCCAGATGTAAGGTTTTTTTTCCCCTATTGTTTTGAATTTTGAGTAAATTAATAGTCGTGTCTTGTCAAAACCAGAAGTAAAGGCTATTTTAAGAGAACATGAACGGTTCAGAAACACAAGCCCTGTTGCTTTTCCTGTCTCAAAACATCTGAAAATTAAAGATGGTTTTGAGTTGCTTAAACATAGGTATCCAGAGTCTTTTTAGAGGCTCTGGGATGTCCTCTCTCACACAGTTTCTGATACAGTAGAATATGCCTCCTTTACAGTTTGTATCATATTTGGCAGACCCACTCCAGTACATCTCAGATGATGCCTAGACTCGGGCCCTTAACTCTCCTAACAATTTTCAGAGCTGCTATTCTTGATGCCATCCATAGAAGCAGCATGAGCAGGCTCTCTAATAATGAGGTCACCCATCAAAGTGCCTGGACATACATTCAGTGATTAATTTCCACAGTTTTACTTGAAACATGAGAACAATGACTGTTGTCAAAAAGCAAACAAAGCTGAATGACATAAAATGGCCCTTAGTCATGGAAATTACTTGCATAGAGGAATGGGAGATGACAATCTATGATTCAGATATAACACAATAAATTGTTTTCCTGTTTTCACAGCTGAGTGTCTGGTTTTGTGTTCTTATGTGCAAGTTGGATTTAAATTGCTTGATAGCCTATGAAAAGCTGCCTCCCAATTATCTCCAGGGATGATTTCAGATTCAGAGTTATTTTTTTTATTTATCATTCTGGAGTATTTTGAGACTACTCCTTAAACTCACACTTCAAGAGCGGACCTCTAGGAAGTTGTACCCAGTATTTACTTCTAAACACGTGCTGCCCAGAATATAAATTAATCCCAAGAGTTTCAAAGTTTTTGTCCTTGAAAACAAGAATGACTTGGGCCTAGTTTATCTGCATGGTTTCAGCAGCCAAGCTCCAGAGCTGTATGTTGGCATAACACCTGCAGTCAACTTAATGGTGTGATTCACTGGAGCACTATTTTTGTAGTCCTGTTACTTGCAAGTACTTAATTTTGTTCAAGTCCATTTGGAAGCACGTGAAAACGTACACAGAGTGCAAAGGAAAAATGTTTTATTGTGAACATGGCATGTATAAGATGCATTTCAGAACATACTGTTATATATCAAATGAGGAAAAAATAGCTCCGACATGAGATAAATGAACAGTGCTTGAGACAAATGAAGAACATGCACACAGCTGTTCTAACAGTACAATTCTGATACCAATCACAAGGTATTATATAGCTTTTATGACAATGTTTATAAAAATTGCGAATATTGGACCTACTCCTGCATTGCTGCCCATCATCCAAATCTTCAGTGAATCTTGCAGGTGTGTGGAGGGAACAATGAGAGCAAACTGACACCCCACCTCAGGCAGCAGAAGGTAGAGATGGAGGAAACATCAAAAACAAAGGACAGAACCACTGTTCTAAAAAAGTAAAAAGGCAAATATTATCCCAAGGAATATTATTATTTGCACGAGAAATCTTAATTGCAGCATCCTGACTCCATTAAAGCCAAGGAGAGTATGCCATTGAGATCAGTGGAGCCTGAATTTCATACTGAAATTTAAAACATTCTTGCATTAGTGTAAACATCAGCAGAAACTAAATGTCAGCATCTATACAAGTATTCAAGTGCTGTTTAAAAAAACAATAAAAAACAGACAACGCTAACCCAAAATGCCAGTACATATACAAAAGGCAGATAATAAAAGAGGATTTTTTTTTTCCAAATATACATTTTGAAGTATTTAAAACCATCAATTTTTTAGTACTTGTACATCATTGTTAGGGAAGGAGTATATGAGAAAAATGAGTTATTTACAACGATAAAGGAAGGGCACAGTGTTTGCTCAGATCTGTTTGAAACCAGTATTTTTCCACTTTGGAGTCATGACATATACCTGCACACTCAAACGTATTTCAAAGCAGTGCTGAGAAGTGGCTGTACTTCATTATTATGAAATATAATCCTTCTGTGCAAGTATTTCAGCATGATTCCTCATAAGCCATTTACACCCATTCACATTTTCAGTTAAAAAAACCCAAACAAACCAACCTTCTTGCAGAAATATTTTGTCTTTAAACAACCTGATGAGATTTTACACCATGGCAATTTACAGTCATGCATTTGGAGACTCACAGTCAATACAACTTTTCCATTTACTGTTAGAGTTGTGCCTGTCTTCAAACAGTTCTTTGCTAATTTTTGTGCGGATCTCAGGACTCCTTAACAGCTCCTTTATCTGATTCAGTCTGGGTAACAGGGCCTGCGTTTCTCTGCGTAAAGCTTCCTTTACTAAGTCTGCTTCATGGCTCTTTCCTAGAGGAAAAGAACAATATAATACATTTTATAACAACTAATGTGATTTAGAGTCATTAATGTATAGAGATAAAGAGATCATATCTGGTTTGGACAGTAGGAAGTGCTCAGTCTTTTGCCTGTAGTGATTTTTTATAAAAAGGTATTTCATCAAAAAATATAATTCACATCAACAAATGCTACCAAAATGTAAAGAACAGTGCAACGTCACATTTAAGGGAAACTCCTGTCTTATTACATACTGTGTAATAGTATCTGCGATGAGTATCTGTAGTGGTAATTTTTAGCTTGGGATTGACTGCTGTTGACTAGGAAACAGCACGTGCTCTCACACGGAGCAAGCAGCCCTGCGGTGCTGCCAAACCCTTGGGTGCAGGGCATCGCTTCCACTTATGGCAAGGCCTCTTCCACAGCCACCCAGGACAATCCAAAAGACAAATGCTAAATGTTCAGTTTCTCTTCAGAAGCAAGGAAGGGATTCTTGGTATCAGGAGCAAGTGAAGACTGAAGCCGCCTGCTTCACCACTCGTGTCTTTTTTCCACTGTCCATCCATTAGTATTCGACAGATTTTCAGCAGTGTAAGCACTTATTAAACCAGTAGACAGTGTCCTTCAATTCAGAACAAACTTTTGATAAGAGACTCCAAAGCAGAGTGCCTGACACCGAGCACCACTTAGCAAATTTCAGCAGGGAGCTGGGACATGGTTTTGTAGTTATTCTTGGTGGGATATTTGCTCCCAGGCTTTTTGCACAGTGCTCACTTGCTGTTATCATTGTCACTCTCATTCTTACTGCCACTTGCTGCTTCCTCAGTTTTTGCAGGGCTTCCATCAGTCTGTCTGCTTTTGTTTTGTGTTTCTTCTAAATATTGCTGCACAGCCTTCAGCACTGCGTTCTCCACCAGCCTTTTGCTGAGGCTCACCAGCTCTGCATCGTCAGGCTCTGCTGCTTGTTTTTCACCTATGCGTCACAACAGACAAGAGAAGGAATTCATTGCCATGCAAAGACAGTAGCTGTGATTGCATCAGGAGCCTCTGGCTTGAGCTGGATTCTAAGTTATTAGCTGCCTCTTCCTGATTGTAAAAAGTAATTTCCCCCCCACCACCACCTGCCCTGCAAGCTCCAAAACAAAAGTGTTCCATAAAGATGTGTACAGTGTATCAGATCAAAGACACTTCACTGCTCATGTTTCTTGCGGCACTCCAGCAAAAGCCACTGGCTAACGCTATGAGCACTCATTTAGCTTAGAAGAGTAAGCGTGCAAATTTAATTTTTTCTGGCCAACGATCACCTGTGACATCCGGGCAAAGATCACAGAGTATTCTGAGTTGGAAGGGGCCCACAAGGATCATCAAGTCCAGCTCTTAAGTGAACGGCCCTTAAGAGAATCAACCTCACAACCTTGGTGTTATTAGACCCACACTCTGACCAACTGAGCTGATCTCAGGGTCAAACATGGCATAACGTAAATTTACACTTTAGCAGCATTCCTAAATTTAGGTGCCACCATTTTGTGATTTTGCTTAATAAATCTAAAATCTATCTATTTATTCATTGCTTGTAATTCAGGAGTTTCTCGTAGGAAAAATTACTAAAACACTTAAAGCACAGGTTACAAATATTTTTCTAAACAAAGCATAAAACTTAGAAAAACCATATAGCCCCTCCCTGCCTCTCTTCTGTCTTCTGTCTTAAAGCTCTAACATCAAAGGATTGCAAGTTCCAGCAGTCCATTCTTAAATGCCTGCTGATGAAATCAAGAAGCTGACATTTCCCTGTTTTGCTAAAGCTTCATATGAATAGCATCTACAACAAAACAACTGTATACATAGTGAGGATTCTCATACATCATCACATGTAATTTGAAATTGTACTTTTCCATGAAACATTTTCCTAGTAAACTATAAACCCTACTGCAGAATCGTCCTTTTACAAATAATTTGTTCCAGGAAAAGCAAATTTTATTGTCCAGTTTTCACTGGCCATGGCATTTCACAGTCCCCTGCACTAGGTAAATAACTGTTTCCCTCCATCTATATCTAAAGGTCACACATTTCATGTCCTCTTCTGGCATTTGCATTCTGCAACCAGTAATAAGAGGCTGCTTAGTCACATGCATCTGGTGAAAGGGATATTATTGTATGCCCTCAGCACAAAGCTTTGTACTGTTCACTTACCTAAATTTGTCATTTTTCATATACTTAAATTTATTAAAGTTTGCCAGCACATATAGATAATAGTTATAAGAGACTTTTATTAGTCTTCCTAGTGGAGTGCACCAGCTTGGAGTGATTTCACTGATAAAACATAATTCATACGGGGATTCAAGGAGGAGAGAGAGAAGCAAACAAAACTCTTCATATTCAGATGTAGTGCCTGTATTAGCTGTTAATCTGATCATTCCGCTCTGGAACAGCAGCTCTTCCAGTTCTAGCGTTCCACAGCACTGTTACTACAGGCAAGGAAGAACCATGCTCTCCCCCTGAAGAAACACAGGACTACATCTTGGTAAAGCTTTTCTTTACATTTTGGAGAAAGTGTAGATAAATACTCTAAAGGTATTAAAAAGAATATCTAGGGGGATGGTTTTGGTTAAAACCAAATTTTAAAAATATAACAATACATTAAAAACAGAATTATCCAAGGAGAAATATTTTAGGCTACTATGCAAGTCCAACAGAGGCAGAGGCACTATTCCCAAAACCAAACAGCTACATACTCCACATTCTCTGACTCACTGTTTACCATATCCCTTCACTATCTCCAAATCCTGGGTCCAAGTCTATCCTTTAACTTACGTGAAGGAGGGACTTAATTCAGACTATTCTCTCTCAGGGCACCCAAGGGATTTATGAGCAGCACCTCTTCACAGCTTTTCTGAATTGATCCCACACACTCTTTTGAATGAAGCCCTCTGATTCCTGATTTTCTTTGCTTTTAGTAAAGATGCTCAAAAACAGTGTTGGTTACTCTGGTCTATTTATTCACTAGAAAAAATAATTAAAATACTTAATGATCATTTAAAATAAAACTGGTTTCTAGTTGCAGAGTCTCTTGTTTTTCAGAATTGCTTGTGGGCCATGGAAATCATTACTCACACAGTGCTAATGAACTATCCATGCAACTCGGAACAAAATCAATGGGAAATATGGTGCTCAGCCACTCTCACACTCGACCCTGTAGTGCTTAATATGCAGAATATGAGTAATCAGTCACAGAGGCCTCCAGATACCACACAACAGTAGTGATTATATTTACTCATAATGTAATTCTAGTTGTAGTGCATCACGTATTATGGTCTAAAAAAGGCCAGAGCTCTTCTCCCATGAACACTTTCTGGAGAACAGTCCTCATTTACAGATATACGTATAAAATCCACATATCTACTATTGTGTTTATGATTTCAAAATACGTAGGTAGCTCACTAAGAAGTACTTTCTCAAGCATGCAAAATGTCAGATTACTTAAACTGAGCCTTTTAAAAGTACAGTTTATATAGCTACAGAAGAATGGGTTTGTGGGTTTTTGTTTGTTTATTTTTTAATATTTTGAGGTATTCATTGCTTATCAGAAGTCTGAGGTGAAGTCTGTAGTACCTCCTAAGAGAGCTCTGCACTCCCACTGGCAAGGCATACACAGCCTCTGACTGACGTGTGAATGCAAATGCATGCACATCCTTGCATGAAGATCGTGCTCAGATTTATCCGTGCAGCCACCTTGGACTGGCACATGGGCCTATGTGATTCCCTGATGCTCTGTTTCTATTCTCATACTCCCAAAATAGCAGTTGTGGGAGTGTCTGCAATGCCGTGGTTCGCTGGCAAGGCAGCTGGATACTGTTCTATCATTCCTATTCATGACTGTTGATAAAATGAAACAGGTCATGTAATAAAAATGAGTATTGATCATCTGTATCTACTTGACAATTTAATGTATATATCTGTGCTGTTTCCAGCTCTCCTTCCATGCTGCATCTGCTGCTCGCCTGCTTCTTCGATGAATACAGTTCCTTTGCAGCAGGCAAATGCTTCTTTGAGTGGACTGTCTAACATTATTGGAATTATTGGAATATCTGTAAAAGTCACATGTTTTAGATTTAAAAGGGAGGTTTAAAAATTCACACTTGCTCTGTTTGTAGCCTCTGTTCTGAAAAGGTAACAGATATACCACAGCACTGTATTTGCATCAATATTGTGACACTACTTTATTTCTGTGCCTATGAATAAAAAATTTCAACTGTCTTTTCCTCCACACGGCTCAGAATAAAAATTTTAAAACCTTTCATTTTGTTTATCCCAGAATTCTCTTCAATAATTTTCAAAATATGAAAACCAATTCATACTCTGTGAATGTACCTCAATGCATTCATTCTAAGCAGTGTTTTTTATTAACGAAACTGAAGCATACCAGTTGTCCTGAAGTGACCACGATTTTTTACAAAGGGAACTATCAACTCCACAGAATTATTCAAAAGGGGCTTTATGATCCTACATCCTACTGCTAGCAGTTATGGACACGAACCAGATGCCTGCAACCAAAGCCAAGTTTGGATGCAAATTCACTGCTGTATCTTTCTACTGGACTAGGTTTACTCTCCAAATCCACACTCCCTTACACATTATAAGATTGTGAGGTGAATTTTGAAATACTGTATTGGAACAAATCAGATATCATGGTCCTGGTACAGCATTTTCATGGCCCTGACACAGCCTTTTTAGAGTGTATGTAGATATCTCAGATTTGGAGAGAGGCATGACAGCTATCTGAATCCCTCTATTGTTCATATGATTAGCCCATGGACTGTGATTTTTTGTAAGAGATTTAACTGACAGAAGCAACAGGGGATCCTTTTTATAGGAAAAGCCAGTTTTACAACCTTGTTCCAGCTATGCTGCAAGACAATGGTCTGCAATCCTTCCCTCATGGCCTCAACACACTGGGCTTTGTTCTTCCTTCCAACAACCTTTCTTGGCAACAAAACAATGATAATACGGGGAAAATTATAAAGGAGACCCTTAGTATTTTGAATAGGTGACCAAGGCCAGCTGAGAAATTCGTACTCTGGTGGCAGAGGTTCTGCTCTGCAACCTGGGGAGGGCTGTAGTAACAGACATTCCTCCATCTACTGTTTTGTTTATTCTAATAATTATTTCTAACACAGTTTTTACAAACTCTATGAACACAGATATGAGCATGTGCCCATATCTAATCAGCACAGTAAGTACAGACAGGAAAGTCACAACTCTGAACATTTCCTTGTTAATTAAGGACTTGCATGAAAAGTCTCTTAAGTGGTCACTTAAGGAATTGACACAAATAAGGCACTGGGAGGAAGGGTGAAATTACAATCTCGTTATGACACGATGGTGATGACATATCTGTTGCTGGATGTTCCCACCTGACATCTAGCAAACTTCTTTAGGTTTACATATATTGCTCTGCAAATACAGGACTGTCTTACAAGGCAATACCAATCTGTCCTTCATGCTGAATACACGGGTTTTAATCTGGCACACCATAAAAGGTAAAAAAAGCTAGAAGTTTCTAGTAAAGAGGAAATTAAGGGTGTTGCAGCTATTCAGGGAAAATGGTGCTCTTGCCAGATTCAGTAATGACAGCAGGAATACCTGCAGGACTCTTTGAGCTGCAGACTTGGCAAACATGGGCAAAAGTTTGTTTTGTTTCACACAAACCCCTGTGAAGCTCTGATATAAATTTTCTGACCACCTGTAAATGAAGAAAGAGGATGTGATCTGCTAAACCTACTCTTCCTTCTGCAAGCACTGAGGGATGTGATGCCACAGGCACGAGCCTCCAGAATAAACAAAATAAAAAAGGTAATGTAAGACTTTATACAGGGAGTTCTGCTAAATATCTTTGGTTTATTTTTCTATTAAAAGAGACCTGCTGATAGAGAAATGCCCTGACTCCTTTAATGTAGTTTAATGCTTAAATTGAATTAATTTATAAGAAGTCTAGTGCAAAAGGCAGGAAAGATAGCACAGTGACTGAAGGAAACAAGATGGCTTAAAAAGCTGTGAGTTTTACTTGATTTTTCTCACCAATACTGGTAGAGAAAACAGGCCAAGTTACAGAACTGGTTTTACATAGCCACAGTAATATCCACTGTGCAAGATGGCAATGGGAGAACCAAAGGATTGAGTCAGTTGTGATAGCAAACATCTAGGCAACATTATTCACTCCCCTTCACCATTCACAGTGCTGCCTGGTGCCAGCAGCTCACGGGAACAGGGAATAGGGCTGTGATGCGTTTTCCTGGTCTTAAAATTAAGAGAGCTGAACATAGTTAGGAGGGATAAGGGTTTTACCTCGGAATTTATTTAAGGATCCTTAGGTGTGATGAAATGCACATCGAAATGCACCCCGATGTCCCCACTGAAGAAAATGGCCACTCCCGATGTGATGAGTATACAATTATATGCCTTGCAAAAATTAGCATATCTATCAAAGATTCCCTGATAAGGGGCTCGGGTGAGACCCCCCACCCAAGGGACCCTCCCCCTGGATGGGCATATCTTTGTTTACAGAATGTGTTCTGGAGAGAACCTTGGTTTCTTTGGGCTTTTAGAATGTTTAGTCTCTAAACTTAACAAAATACTAGGTCTAAGGGGAGTTACCGAACTTAAAGAGTTATAACTATGTAAGCTAAAGGCACAAGGAATATATAAAGCTATATAAAAGAGTGTATAAAAGGGGGTATAAAAGAAAAGCAAAAAACCATCATGGCATCAGCTGCTTGGGTCAGCAGGCCTATCAAGGAGAGCAGAAGAGTTCCTACTCCCTCTAGGATGCAGCCAAGGGAGAAGCCTCCTGCTGTTTTCAGAGCCTGAGTGAGAGAGAGATCAGGCTTCCCAGTTTTCCCAGGGAAAAGCTGAATTCTGGAACAGGACAGACACATCAGTCCCTTGCCTTCAATAGGCCTCCAGAAACAATACTGAGAATGTAACGCACTGTGGGTGACACTGTAGGCTGCTTCCCCATCAACATCGGTCACCAGTGACCACAGACAGAGCTGGATGGTCTTGAAGGCAGAAAATCACCCTGCTACGCCACCCAGCTGAGGGAGGTGTAGGCCCCAAAAACGCAGCAGCTAACCAAAGACTATATATAAAGATTTTAATTGCCACAGTCCAAATGTTTTGCCAAAACCTTAAAGTCCCTGCTCATGGACCTGTCAACCATGAAAATCAAACGTTTACTCACAAGCAGGACAAGGCAAGTAAGTTAATAAACATTCACCTCTTGTTTCCTGTTTCCTTATCCTTCCCATACTCTATGTGAACTTCAGTTTCATGTCTTTCGGATTCATTTGTTACTATTCAGCTTCCAAAGGGATGCTATTTTGGCTGCGACTTTTCCATGCTACTGTCAAGCATACTAAAAAAAGCAATCTTTTTTGGACTAAGACAGATTGTTAAACAAGTGTTAATAAATGAATCTTAACAAGCTGGTCCCGCGTTGTTGCTCCTCCTGACCTCAGAAAAAGACTCCATACAAACTCTGACAGTCACTCATATAGTACATCTCTTTCCCTGGGGAAAGCGATTTTGAATATATTTGTAAGTTATGGACAGAAAAGTCTAATTTTAATCAACATGCATTTTCATTTAATTATTTCAGTTGCAGTAACATGAGTTGTGAAACACAGCTGCATACTGTTTGAACCACAAAAGGAAGATGAAATCTTGCAAAAAAAAAGATATAATTGCAATTCAAGAGTACGTCCAACAGTGTCTATAAAATACTGTAATATTTTTAATTTTATTTAATAATTTTAAATACTGTATGATTTTAATGGAAAAAACATCACTTGCAAGGTGCTTTTAATATTTCTGTAATCATACTTAATTAGATTCTGAATCTAATGGAAGACGGTTAAGAGTCCCCTCTCTTGGTATGAGCATCTCACATAAGTTTGAACTGGTAGCATAAGTGCATCCAAAGGCAGTCAAAATAGATGGGTCTAATCCTTTTCCCCCTTTCCTTTTCCTCTTGAAGGAACTGAACCCACTTCATAAGCCTCTTAGGCAAACCATGAAGTTACGTATTTTTGAATATATGAGTAGCACTGTTGCTGTCTTTCCTTTCATGGATCAAGCCTACAAAATCTGACCAAATTTGCTAATAGCTTTGGGAAAACTAACAGGACACCCTTAAGTCATTTTGAATTGCATTTTAAAACCCCCCTTAACATTAAGTACTTATCATGGCTTTTCCTGTCTCAATCCCCTTTATTCTAGATTTTGGCTTAAATAATGTATTTAGCTTTGTTCTTTCTTCCCTCCCTTTTGTTTGCCACCTAACTTCCACTTTAAAAAACCCACATGGTGGGTTTTTTAAGGGCTGGAATTTGATACCAGTTTTCACTCCGATATTGTGAGATGTAGCTCTATAATGTTCACTGCTCTACCACACAAAGGTTTGTAAATATGAAACTTACTTTTGATACTTGGAGAGTACAAGTACATAGAAGTTTAGACCTCTCTTTAAATTCTCCGGCCCTGAACCCACAAAATGACTGCTTGACATCCTCTTCAGGACAAGCTCTTCCTCAACTTTCATCTCTCTCTAAAAGTCCAAATATACCCACTTGCAAGAACACTGAATCACAGAATGATCTGGTTTGGAAGGGACCTTAAAACTCATTTAGTTCCTACCCCTGCTGCCATGGGCAGGGACACCTTTCATTAGACCAGGTTGCTCAGAGCCCCATCCAACTTGGTATTGAACATTTCTAGTGACTGGGCATCCACAACTTTTCTGGGCAACCTGTCCCAGTGTTTCACCACTCTCTTTCAGTTTAAAGCTATTGTCGTATCACCACATGCCCTTGCAAAAAGTCCCTCTCAATTTCCAAAGAAAAATATTTCAAAGACAAGATAAGCAACAAATTCAGATATGTGCTTGGTCATAATAAATTGCTCTGTGCCATGGGAGTGTTGGTGACCTCAGACATATGAAATCAGAATAGCTGTAATAAAGAGTTAAGAATGCTGAAGGTATGACTACAGCTCACTTAATCTAATTCACAGAAATCTGAAAATTGTTGCTAGAGGATAGTGTAACAAAATCTGTGGATGAAAAAAATCCTGAAACATTACCATGCCATAAAACCAAATTTAATGCAATCAATCCTTCATGTGAAAAAAACAGACTTTATAATCAAGAGCAAGAAAAAATTGAAAGAATATGAGAGGACCATACTAATGTTTTCCCATCCTGTGTTCTTTATGAATAGTGCAAACATCCTCATTTGCTGAACAAGCACCTAGTAATCAAAATTAACATTATTCTTGAGTCTGCTTCACCATTAAAAATCAAGAATAATAGAGTCCTAATTACTTTTTTAAACCAATGGGTCTTACTTCCACATCCTTCCTATACTAAATATAAAATAGTTATAAAAGCATCTTTGTGAAACAACATAAAACTCCTTAAAAAACACCCATTTCCCTAATAGCAACACTTCTTTAATGAGTAAATCCCTACAGCTCTAACACTGCATTCTAGCAAAAGAGTAACTCCCCCTCCCTCTCTTCCCCCCTATTTCTACTTCCTCAAACTCAGTGAGTCAAAGACTGTTCCAGCAACACTTCAGTGAAATCAATCCAGAAAAATATGTCTGCTGTGCCAAAAACTGAACTAATCATCACAATTTTTACCAGTTTACTCCGTACCATAATGGATTGCTCATTACCATGCCTTAAAACTGATGGTTCTCATCTCTTCACACTCCTTTTTCCATGTGCAAATTTTCTCTCTACCTACACAGTATACACAGTTCCACACCTTCCTCTTTAGCATCCAAATAATTCTAAAGCTGTCCCACAACATCAGTAGAAAACTGCTTATTTATGCCAGCTGGTCTTTTGGGCCTTTATTTCTATCAGGCTAAACAGTTCTAATCTGGAGTTTGATGTATTTTCTTCGTCCTCTTATTTTAAAGCAGTATTTTTCTCAGCCTTTCCTCAGATCAAGAGTAAAAGAATAAAGGGTGGATATTCACACCATAACCAGTTTTTCCATTTCTTTTCACTCTGCTCAGAACCAACTGTGTAATCAAAAGCAGGTAGTTTAGTTTGCTTTGCCTTTATGTTTTCCATACAGAAAAGTTCTCCCATTTCTATATCTGGCTAGAGGAGCCAAGAAAAGTTTGTTAAGGATGAGAAGAGGGAAAGAAATGGGCAATGGTTCTCCTCAAGAGCAGATTATGTCATCCATGATTTTGAGATTTCCTGAGATGGGAAAGCACATACAACAGTTGCTCAGCACAAGGCCACGTAGTTTGACCTCCAAGAATGCAGGTGTAGCTCCACACTGAGGGTTACCGTGTGGGGCACCAGAAGCAGTAACCTAGAGCATTTGAGAACTGGCCTGTCCTCACAGCCTGGGTGCAGCACCACAAGCTCCACACATTCTGCTGCTAATGGAGAAGCTTATACTTGGACAGACCTTACCACATACCATGTTTTTATCTAAAGTCTAATCCCTTAATATTTTCTTATTTTATGCCTTCTTTAAAGATTATGGCTTTAAAAGAAAGGCAAAGGAAATGAAATGGATCTCTTAAAGTAAAATGATGCACTTTATTGGAATGGACTTATTATTAAATTTCACTTGTGCTGAAGCAGGCATTACAGGCAGTGATTCCATGATCCAGGCTGTATTATGCCCGGCCCTTCTTCCAAACGTTTCAGACTAATTACAACAGAGAACACACACACAGGGTATGAACAGGGCACACAGGTGGGAGTCAACATAAATTAACATTTATGTCATTAAATCAGAGGATCAACTTTGCTTCAAAAGAATAAAACTACAGAAAATTTCATTTTAACACAGAAAGGTAAACCCCGACTTTAGAAGGGGGTCCAATCCCTAGAACTCACCTCATCACAGGTTACAATTTGTAAAACTGCAAGAATAAACTCGTCATTTTGTGCTGGTAAAACATCTCTCATTGTATTAATGAAGTGTATGTGAAAAGCAAAAGGGGATTTGAGAGAGGAAGAAAGGAAAACCTTTTTGATTGCATTAGGCTATACTGGATGGTAATGGATTTTTAAGACAGAAAAAAATGTATATTTGCTGATTGTACTCAGCCACAGCAAGTGATACAGAAAACATGGCTGAGTCTTATGTTTTGTTCAATCCTTGTGCTTTGTAGTAAAATGAAAAATTGAATAAAATGTCATTGAAAAATTATTGCTAGGATGTGAAATAGAATAACACAGTAATAGACCATGGGGTAAGAAAATTCGCCTCTTAGCAAAAGGATACAAGCTCTCTAGTGAGTGAAATGAATTATCCAGGCCTGAGGATTTTAACTCACAGGAAACTTAGCAAGTGCCCAGATCAAATTCACCTGAGACTGGCAGATATCCAACGGGATTAAGCCATCAGCAGAAAAGATAAAGTTAATGGCAGATTTTGAGACTTGGAGATTGGGATCCAAAGGAAATACCTAATAAGAAGTGAATTTTCTCTACACCAACTTAGGACAACGATTCCTAAGCATCATGAGAGTTACAGGCAGGGTCAAGAGCCTGACAAAAGTTTGGCTGTGTATGCCACCATCACAATTTTAAGTCTAAAAGTACTGACTATTGTACAAGTTTGGCAGTGCCAAATCGGTCATTGGTACAGTGTATTTCTAGCTACTTAAGGCTCAAGGACAGTCTGCAAACAGTCCATTCCCCTTTTGAGACAATTTCCAACCCCATGCTCCACAGAATTATAGAATGGTTAGGGTTGGAGGAGACCTTAAAGATCATCTAGTTCTAACCCTTCTGCCATGGGCAGGAACACCATGCTAACTTACATACCATATACAACCATATACCCCAAATTCCTCTAAATCCCAATCTCTTCTGTCAGTTCTCTATTTTAAGCTTATGAAAACAGGACCACTCAAATTTTAGAAATGGCAAAATGATTTGGCGTAAAACATCATTAAACCATCAGTAATCAGCTGCCGAACAAGGCACCAGTACGCCTTACTATGATACCTTTCAAGCTATCTTATTTTCCACTTTGCCTACAATAATTTCACAAATAATAACAGACCAATGTCATCTAAAGGACAACCCCTCACTCCACCAAGGACCTGTTGTTTGTCTTGCCTTCTTTGTTTGTCTGCCTTAATCTCAAAATCTTGGTCACAACATTGCAAAATGTAGACTCTCTGCAGCCCAGCATCTGTCACTGACAGGAAGCTTTCCCTGAAATATATACAAAATGTTCTCTCTTGTTCTTATTTCACATGATGCAATAGAAGTAATCCCATGCTATCCTAACAGTTACTTAATCATGTTAACCAGTTCCTCCTCCTGCCTTCTGTCTTTGTAGCTTTTTATTTTTTCAAAACTAGCTAGCTCCTGCTCTCAGAGCTCCCCAAGATGTAGCTCCACAGCTCCCCAGGCACTTTCTGGAAGCACAGCCTGTGCTCCTACTTCACGTTTCGAGCATCATGTTCTTTTGGAAACACAGTACTTCCTCCAAACATCTATTTCCTCTGCTCCACAAGCTTCTTGAGCTTCTAGGATGAAAGTTACACTGATCTTCTCAGGGCAGATTTAGCTAGCACTGCACGCATGATATTTCTGCTAAAAGGTTATAGGTCTGGTGGCACATGACCTTGCTAGGTGGGAAAAAAGAGATAGATTTTGGGGTTTGTTTTTTCCTTCCCAGAGGTGAACCTTTTCCACAGATGAAACCTGTTTTCAGCCTTTTTTGAAAGAGGACTGAGTATACCTTCCTGATCATTCCAGGTCACTACAGAAATATCAAAATTGAGAGTTGGATTATTAGTCCATATTCTTGTTTCTAGAGATCTTTATTGAAACAAAATAACTCATTTTCTCTTTCTTAATTATATGGCATCTTTAATGGAGGCTGTGTGGACCAATTCTATAATTTTTTAAAAAATTTCAATTTTTTAATAGTTTCTGGAATTGAGGTTAAAACATGCCTGCCTGCTTCCAGGAATACCACTCTCCATTAGCAAACAAAGCCCTCAATTACCTAGCATTAAGCATCACAAATCAGACAGTATAAAGGGAAAAAAGCACATTTAAAATATCAATTTAGGAAGAAGTAAGACAACTACCACATTTTGGTTGTATAACAAACACTTTCCCACTCTCAAGTGTGCCTATTCTATTTCTGTAATAGATGCTTTTTCCATATGCTACCATTTCTACATTGTGAGCAGCTCCACTCTAAGCTCAGGGATTAGGTTACAGTAGGACTTGTCGTATAGCAATAGAATAGGTCAAAGTAAATGAGTTTCTAAACTGAAGGAGTAGCTGTTCACATACACTAACAGAGAATGGTATTTCACATTCAGCAGGTTGCGCTTTCTATTTGGCTGTAAAATGGATTTGCTTATGGATCACTTTTGAGCAGAGCAGGAAACTTCAGCTTGGGTTCTATGTTGACATTAGACAAACACCTGTTCTCACAGTACCATGCAAAGCATCTCTGAAACCTGGTGTTCCATGCAGAGGTACCTGCTTATGTTTACACAGGTGAGCTCTACAATGCCAGTACTTGTTGGCTCTAAGGCCAATTAGCACAGAGCAACTCAGGCCCACCCTATCCAGTTCTGCAGGCCTCTGAAGTGCTGTGGCTGCATCCAAACTGCCTGCTGGGAAAGGACTTGGGTTGGTGCTAACTCCTAACCAGTGCCCCAGAGTTTCTGTAGTATGCACCGGTTCACCAGGTCCAGAACTATGCCAGGGTCATGGCATGGGCAAGGCAGTCCCAGTGTCCAGGTGCAGCCCCAGACACCCCAGCATGCAGTACCCCGGCATCCAAGGCACCCAGAGTGGTCACAGAGCTGGGCTGTGTCTGTAGGTAGCACAGCTGAGAAGCACATTGAGCCAAATTCTGCATTCGTGGAACAGTTACTTCTGTGGATTTCTCCTGGCAGAGGTTTTGAATCCTAACTCCAAAGCAGCCCAGCGCAGATGAAAACAGAAGTATGAACTAAGAACAGTTTCAGACAGTAAAGCAGTAGTAGCTAGAGTAACACATGTGCCAGAGGACAGGATTTGGCTCCTGACTCCAGTATAGCTGTGGGAACAACAGAATTTCCATTTCCTCTTTTACTACAATGACATCTTGCTGCTGTAGTTCTGATTTAACCTGCAGAAGTACGGAAATGGAAAGGCAAAATCAGTAACTCTAAACATTTAGACTTTCTAATGCTTTTTACTTTTCAGAGCAGGCCTTATAGCACTTCAGAAAACCATGCTGCTCCTTCTACTGTTTGGTGTGTAAAGAGTGGCACAATTTGTATAGTGAATAGAGGGAGGCACTGTGCCAGAGTACACACAAACCTCAGTAAACCGAGACAGGAGCATGCAACAATGAATGAGAGAAATAGTACTGAGGACATCCATAATACAGAATAAGGTATTTGGAGATTGTTCACTGGGAATACAGGGCAGCTTTTAATATTATCTGATAGCAATGACCTGTAATTTACCCTTTGAAAATCATTAAAAACATAATGCTGTAGCCTTTGCCTTATTCAATTCTATCGCAAGTAAAGCAGAGTTCCTCTGAGAACCAGTCTTCCTTTTGCTGCGGCAATGGTGTTACTAAGATAATCTTTAAATCATTTTAACATCTTAAAAGACAGAATATCTCATATCTAGGTGTATATGGGGTGAATACCAAACATATTTTTCACTAATGAGAAATAATGTTTAACCTCCATACTTAGAGAAGTATGAGAAATCCATCACACTTTCTCTTCTTAAGTGGAACACATCTGCATACAGGACCATCAGTGAAACTACCCTCTTCAATTCACCCACGACATGTTTATATATGTTTACTTTGTCTGTTGGCCTTCATTCTCCCTTTTAAACCCCAAAAGAATGGGATGGAGGCAGACACACTGCTTGGACAAACTAGCGTAAATGCAGAAGATTTAAAAGTGATCTTATTTTCTTTCCAGGCTCACTCTCTCTTGAAGAAATCGTGCTGGAAGTCTCTTGCAAGAGCCAAGAGAGCAGACTACCAGTCTGATTTTTAATGCCCAAGGCTGCACAAACAGCATCTTACCCAGGCTCCTTCTCTTGCTATGTATGTACTTAGAGAGAGGATTCCAGATGGAGCTGGCAATTTGTTGGCTTGCCATCTGAACCAATCTTTCTGATAGTATTTATAGAAGGTCTGCTTTTAAATGGGCTAGCTGATATTCTCATCCATCTCACTGCAGCTCTGGACTCCAGGGGCTGCCAGTGGACTGTCACAGCCATGACACTTGGCAGGCCAGGTCCTTGGTTGGTATAAATCAGCACTATTCCTGCTTACTGCTGCTAAGGGTTTCACTTGACATTTTCAGTACCGCTTGATTCATGCCCCAGTTAATCTGTTTCACATTCATGGTTTTACTTGCATGTTTAGCAAAAATCCTTAAACACTCTAAGCTTGTTTCTAATTGAATATTCCAACTGAAGCATCCTTTTAGAGAGCTTCAAAGCACTGCAGTGCTAAATGGTATATTATTATTGAAATTATTATTTTAAATTAATATAAACATTATTAAAATTAACAGCTCAGTTACTGGACATTGGAAATTTTTATGAGATTTTACCACTACCAGAAAAGTATAATTTTTATTACACAGAAATAAATTTTCTGGGCAAAAGCAACATGTATTCTTATTTATGTTATGTTGCAAATGGATAGACAATAGTTAACTGTCAGTTATAACACATTTATAAAAGATCAAAAGCAATTAAACATTACAGTATATTTTAAAACAGTTATTAATTTCTATTCAAGCTTTTTGTCTAACTTTATGCTAGAGATTTACAAAACAAACTAACTGCATTTGAAAGATTTAGCCCCATGAGAAATTGCGTTCAATTTGGTCTGTTTGGCTTTTCGAACCAAGAAGCAGCACAATTTGGAATTTTAAATGCAACTTTCAACTGTAATCTGCCACTGCAGCTGGTGGCCCACAGTAATGCTCAGGGCTGTTTGAATGTGATTGCAGCAGAATTTGCTCATATTCCAAATCATCATAAAGCTTCTTTTTCCCGACTGCCATACGGAGTGTTTGGATATATTCTTGGGCCTTTTTTCCCCCCTTACAGGGCAAGGAAATGACCTGTGGTGGATGGAATTTTAACTGATATCTATATAACCTAAGAAACACAGGACTCAATTCTGCATCTGTTGAAGCCTCCTGTCTCCCCAAACTTTTGTCAAACAGCTCAACTGACCTAGCATCAGTGTGCTCAATAAGGAGTCTGAGAAAATACTACTGTTCCTTTGGAATCTGCTGGTTTTATTCATGTGCCTTTTGAATGAAATACCTTCCAGAAACAACGAACAAAATGTCTGGCTAATGTCACGATTAGAAACTTCCCCACATAAGCAACTTTCCAGTGCATTACTTCTCTATAGAGATTGTCTGACCTTGTAGCCAAGTGTACTAAAACGTTATTTGGCCAGAAATTTTAAAATAGAGAGCAAAATCAAGAAAACAAATCACAAAAATAAGTAATTGCATCAATGTGCAGTAAAATAAACATTTTAAGGAAGGTCCCTCTGCTTGACAGAGGATTATTTTTTCTTTCCTTTACAGTGCCATACATACAACAGCAGCAATACTGCATGGTACTCATCCATCACTCCTTACAGTGTTTCATTTCCACTCAGAAAACTGCATAACCATAGTATAACTAATACTGCATTCTTCACAACCACAACCCCCTCAACCAGCAGCCTCTGTTAGCCCGACAAGCGTGCTGACTAGTTCCAGCAGTGACCTTTGTATGGACTCACTGGAATCACAGGCTCAGTTCCCATATCTGCAAAGAAGCCTTCAGCCATAAACAAAACAGTTTTAATGTTGTCTCTCCTCTCTGCTCAATGAAAAGTCCCATAACAGAGTTATCCACTGCAGTACTAACAGGACTAAGCAGTGATTACCTAAAAGATGCACAGATGGCTCATACAATGCCCCGCACAGCAGAAATTAGGTATACACTTGCATCAGTTTTTAAATTTTCTTTCATGTCTCTTAACATTTCCAGACGGGCATTAATAAACTAATAACCATTTCTTTGTCAATAAACTCATTTCTGAATTATAGCTTTGCAGATCAGAAGAGGATGGGAAAGCATACAAATATGAAGATAACCTTCCTGTGAAATATAAGCATGATAAATGCTACAGGACCTTGGACGTTGGCCAACCAATAAGAAGTACAGCACTTTACCCCGCAGAGCAGCGGCCATATGAGGCAATACAACAGGGAGGGGTGGCAGAAGGGAGATACATGGTCCATACACCTCTCAGAGTTTTGCCCTTCCACCTATTTTTACTGCAGTTTCTGAAAAGCACTCGTCTACAACCAGGCAAGTCTTCCTTGTTTTCTCCATCTGAGTCTAGGGTAGGTACAGAGACACCACTTCACTGTCCCGAGACAGCTACACTTAGCAGGAAGGCAGACCCATCTGATATCTACATGATTTAATGTTTGATCCATATATATCAATGGATCAATCTGCCCAGAGGCAGAGCTTATTACTTTAAACATAGTAAAAACCCTTTCATTACACCAAGGGAGCAGTATACTCTGTTGAGAAAGACATCATAATCAACTTTTCTGGTCAGTGTTTCCTCTTCCCACTCTGCTAGTCCTTCCCACATGCACCAGAAGCTTCAGCTCCTTGCCACTCCAGCATGGTCTACCAGGAGTAGGGAGCCATTTCCATGTGTGCACATGTTCACAAGGGATCAAGGCTGTTCAGCACTTTGCAAAACTAAGCCTGTGTATTTTTCTTGTGTATTAGTCTTCACTAGATCCAATCATAAAATGCAAGAAGCTATTGTGGCTATGCGACTCTTACCATCAGCTGCTGCAGGGTTTTTGAGAATTCCTTAATTCCCTTAAAACAAAATTACCCAGGTCAATCAGCTAATGATGGAGAAGCATTTAACTTCACTGGGGTGTCTTTGCCTTTATTAAAAGAGTGCTCACATAAAACCTGCTCTGCTATGGATCAGTCTACACAGCACAGATCACCAGTGCACAGTGTACACAACCAGGGATGGTGGCAGCAATGATTCCGTGGGATCTGCAACTTCTTCTGTCAGCACTTTTTAATCTAGAAGAGGATGGTGTTTTATGGTCATAGAACCATTATTGTTTGGGTTATCTAACAACTGCCAGCATAGTAATTTTGTTTCTATCAACATTTATCTGTAAGAAGCCAGGTTAACCAGTATTGCACGTGAATACGTATTTCTTGCTAGAATTCACTGTGAAAGACAGCAGCTTGTAGCAACCTCCCACAAACTACAGGCAGGGTTATAAAAAGTGTGGCCAGTTTTCACACTGGTACTCTTATCCAAAGATCACACAACTCCCCAGCAGGGTAAGGAGGACTGAGATCATAGTGAGGGTGAAAGGAAAAGACAATAGTTACATTATGCATATCCCCCTCTGCCAGTCATTAAATGGATATAAAAGATACTCTCTCCCAATATGTCTGGGACCTAATACAGTTGCAGAGGTGTTGACAGTAAAGCAACAGTAGCATGTGAATGGAAGACACAGGACTTGGCCTCAATGTGGAAAATATTTCAGCAATACAGGAGGAATCTATGGAAATACTTTTGCAAAATATGATGTGTCACCTGATAGCCAAAAAGGTCCTTATTTTTTCCACCTATGCAGAGTGATGGTCTGGTAACTATGCTGAAGGTAAGACAGACTATTTACCCTTGAACACTTAAGCTAATGGACAGTCTAGATACAACACACAGTGACAAAGTGCCCACAAAAACATCCTGGATGGAAGCTGACAGAAGATCTTAACCATCAGTGTAGACATTTTCTGCAACTGGCTCCCACTGGCATCAGTGGAAGACAGGAAACTGTGTATTATATTAACAGCAGCTGCAGGTGGACCTGGGCAGTTCTCATCTCACTACACAGTCACAATTCACTGGAGACTGGTTCTCTGCTGACACACTTTTTATGAAAAGTGATCATTAAGTTCATTAAAGTTCCAACTCTATCAACATGGAGCCAATTTTAGCAACCTCATCTCCATTTTGAAGTTCCTCATCAGAGTCTTCTGAATTCCAGTACTTTTTTTTTCTTTCTCATCTTCTTGTACTTGGATCAAGAGAAGTGTTGGTACCTGTACCATCTAGCTAGTCCTGGTCTTCTTCTTGCTACAGCTGAAATGAAATTAATCTCTTCCTATCCTCTCATGGGTTATCCTTCAAGTCCTTTAATACAAACAGGTTTAGTTAAGTCTTTTCTTGAAGTTTCTCAGCATAGTGTAGTTACGGATCACTGTGGTCAACAGTACTCCAAATAAGGTATTCAGCCCCAGATACTTCCTCATTTCATACATAAGTGCATATTATGTAAAGATTACACTTTTAGCAGAATTTACAATTTTCAGTAGTTAGAACACCTACAAATTAACCTGGCCATTTTTTGATTATGAACCACAGAACTCCCTAACTTTGCTCATGTTTCCTTTCAGGAAAAGAAGCAGTTCTGTCATATCCCTAAATAAATTATACAATAAACACTTCTGCTTTTTCCCGCCATCAGTAACATAACTTAATCACAAAGCAATCACATCTGACTTGATCCATCTCCAGAATTTCTAGCTGCAACTTATTTTATACAAAACATCCTGTCAGGAAGGTGGACGAGAGCCCAACTTTTGCAGTCTAATAGATTATAGAGCAAGGCAGTCTGCTACATACTTGTGAAATAGTAAAACGTAGCCTATTTAAAAAAAAATACAATTCTGTGTTTTAAAATTCCTTATACCCAAATAAAGACTGGTAAAAAATTTAAATTCAATCATTTAATTTCTTTCCACAGACCATATATGCTGACAGGATTTAAATTTGGGCTTACATATGTTTGTATCAAACACAAAGTGCGAAAAAAGTATTAAATTCCACTTTTCAATTAAAGTCAAATGCCACCTAAAATTACTATAGATCAGACACTGAAGAAAACTCAGCAATATGTGTTCATATCATGCAGGACAATTTTCTAAATGCAGTTATTAATTAAAAAAACCAACCAACAACCCCAAATATCTCGAGACATTTTAATTTCAAGGAGGATTGCCTATGACATATGGAAACATCCAACACAATTATAAAACTTCCCAATTTCACAGTCACCAGTATTTTTATCCTCTTTACTTCAAGATGACTATATTCTTCATTCTTGAGGCCACAAAGAGGCATCCACTTCTGAAGGCTTTCTTAAATATCATTCTTCTGATTAAAAGTCTGTTCTATCATCCCCCTCCTTGATACCTTGCAGTGAAGGTGAACTTAACACCTTATTTTCTCTCTTAGATTTTCTTTAAATCTCTCTTTATCTTCACTAGTGTGTACAGCTCTCTTAGCAGTCTAGCTGCATTACCGAGGGATTATTTTTGACAGCCACTGTCAGACCCAAGAATGAACATATATGTAAGATACTCATGATTCTACTGACACTAATGACAGTCTTGGCTGTCTTCAGGCCCTGGTTGGGCTTATTGCCTTGGTCATCAAACCTAATGTTGGTTGCAGGAAGATGAAGACTTGTGTAACTTTCAACTTGGACACAGTAAGTATTGAACGCTAAGTTTTGGTTTAGACTGCTAAATTTTCTTTCTTTTCTTCCCATAGAGAATGGAAACAATCTTAGCAGTCTAATCACAGGCACTGGGAAGTTCTATGAGGGAAAAAGACAAACAACACCTAGTTGTTATTCAAAATGTCATTTTGAGGAATGCACCTTTCCTTCAAATTGTTTGGTTTTTGGATCCACATCATGCACCTCTTTGTGTATATCTTGTGTGAACGTACGTGTAGGAGTGAAGAAACAACATCACACAGAGAGATTGGCAAGACAGAACATGAGTATAAATAAGACTCCCCAACCTCAGCCAACGAGTGTGTTTTCACATTTCAGGAAGAAGAAGGGAAAAGAATAATGTCTTTATGGTACCAGAACAGGTATCACTTTGAACAAGTAAGAGTTAAAACCTCACAAAACAGAAGTGAGAAGGACACAACCTGCAGGACAGGGAGCAATCAATATTGGACAACCTGGCAAATGTACAAGGCCTGTTTAACAACAGGGATTGACTTACTATTTTTGGTAGGCAAACCTGTTCTGTCTCTCATGACAGAAAGCCAGACAATGCAACTTTTGTACTACAGTTACATAAATGCAAAATAAATCACAATAACTTATACCAAACTGCAAATTTGACCAAGTCAATGATTTGCAAATGTAACTTTCAGGATTTTCAAAATCAGTTTAAGATGTAAATAAAGTAATTGCATTCTGTTCACTGAACTTTGCTTTACCCTCAAAAACCAATCCCTAGTTTGACACGGCTGGGTAATTTTTGGTCAGGCCCAAAAGATCCGGACTGCATGTTGCTGGCCTGGCTGTAAGTTGGAACTTGCCAGCTTGCCTAGTTCCTCTGCATAGGCTACACAGCACTAGGCCCTGTGTTCATTTACTCATTTCCACAACTATTTACCCACTTTATATTCAATATGCAGTATGAGTGATAGCATATAATAATAAAATCATACAATGGTTTGGGTTGGAAGGGGACTTGAAGATCATCTAGTTCCTGCCATGGACAAGGACACCTTTCATTAGACCAGGTTGCTCAAAGCCCCATCCAAACTGGCCTCAAACACTCCCAGGAAAGACCATCCACAGTTACCCTGCACAGCCTGTGCCAGTGCCTCACCACTGTCACAATAAAGAATTTCTTCCTAATATTTGATCTCAACCTACTCTCTTTCAGTTTGAAGCCATTCCCTCTAGTTCTGGCACTAAATGCCCTCGCAAAAGGTTTCTCTCCATCTTTCTTGCAGGCCCCTTCAGGTACTGGCGGGCTGCAATAAGCTCACACCAAAGACATCTCTTCTCTGGGCTGAACCCCAATTCTCTCAGTCTTTTCTCATAGGACAGGTGTTCCATCTCTCTAATCATCTTGGTGGCCTCCTCTGGATTCACTCCAGCAGGTCCATGTCCTTCCTGTGCTGGGGACCCCAGAGCTGGATACAGTGTTCCAGGTGGGGTCTCACCAGGTCAGAGCAGAGGGGCAGAATCGCCTCCCTCGCCCTGCTGGCCCTCATGGCTGCTTTGGATGCAGTCCAGGATACAACTGGATTTCTGGGCTGCCAGTGCACATTGCTGTGTCATGTGCAGCTTCTCATCCACCAGCACCCCAAGTCCTTTTCAGCAGGGCTGCTCTCGTTCTGTTTATAACAGCTATCAAACAACAACTTGTTTAATCTCATTGAATTAAAACATGCATAAGTGCTCATACTGCTATGCTCTGCCCTTTTAAGTCGGGAATCACATTTTTTAGAATGCAAATAAGTTTCATATTCTATTTTGATTATATGACCAGCCTTGTTTCAAATCAGTTATTGTATAATATGGAAATTTTGTATGCATTCAATATTTAACAGCCTTTTAAAACAATTTCTGGCCAGTACAACAAGGTCTCTGTTCCTTGGTTTCCTATCAAGTAGCAAATGGGCTACCACATATACAGCTATAATGAGGTGTAACAATGCTTGTTTTGTAAAGTGCTTTCTTTAATGTCAGATTGAAAAGAATCATGCTATGAAGTTAAAACAAACAAACAATTTAGACCAGAAATGAACCTAGAGTTAGATCATTTCAAAAAGCAGTTAAAGATCATTTGAGACCATTTCCAAAATGAAAAAGCACTTATTGAGCACTGACATAAGCAAATCAACACAAGGTCTAACTACGTGGTTATCATGCAGGCAATTCCTTCATGATCTCAGAAACATAAAGAATTAATTGTTAGACTAAACACTAATCTTTATTTGAAATATATACACTTTGAAAAGCCCCTCCTTGAACACAGCGAGCCAAATTTTGAAACTCCAACCAACTTCACTGGAATTTAACAAGCTGAATTGGGCGTCTGTATCCTTGCAGAAAGCTCTCTCAGCCTTAGAGTGGTTACACGATCATTCCCTAAGACAACTGAAAGAAGAGGTTGTTAAGGTCCTACATGTCTAAGTTTTAACAGTTTCTACTCATGCTTTACTTGTGTCTATCCCACAGTCAGTGGTGAGAAGAGATACTTTTTTCCTTTCCTTCGCTGCAGAATACCCTAGATCTCTGCTACCCAGAGTACCTTCTGGGAACTGATTTCTACCAAGTGTGGCAGAAAATTGTTTATTTAGATAGTACTCAGTAAACAACATTGTATTGATTGGCATGGCTAGTAAGATTCTTTACAAAAAACATATTTAAGCCATAAAGCCTCTTGCCAGAAGATAGTACAGATCTTAAAAATTTCTGCGGATTGAAAAGGAAAAAATAATTGAAGACTTGTAATTATCAAGGATGCCATCCCACTTCACAAAGTCCACAAGTCCTGAACTGCTGCAGCATTAGAACTTTATTTTGAGGAAACACCTTCTTACACACCTGCCCTTTTATAGTGGCTTTGTTAGGCATGTGCTAGGGAGACAGATCCTAAATCTGGTCCAGGCAACCACTCTTATGATCTTATCATAACCATAAAACTTGGCTAAATGTTTTCCATGGCTATACCTAAATTTGAACAGAATAGAAAGGGATGTGAAATACATAACTGTGTGTGGATACAAGACGTAAGCAAGTGGCTGTTAAAACTCAATAACACAACTCAGTTTCCACTTGTCAGCACTTTGGTGCATTTCAGCCATAAGCACCTATTAATTTCTAAGCTAAAATAGGTTAATTTTTTTTTAGCAATGCAGATTAGTCAACATGTTGAAGTTAAATTCAATTCACACTTGATGTGAAATAGAGCTAAACTCAAATTTTCAGAAGTACACCATGAAAGGAGTGAGCTTTCACCTCACTCAACACAAAGATGTACTATGCAACAGTGCCCAATAATACAATTAGAACACTTCTTGAAACTACACTTTACACGAAATGAAAACATTTCCTTACTGCATAAGGAACAAACCTTCAGCAATTCAATAACTGGCATTTGTCAGCTGAGTTCACATGAGGCACCCCAGCTGAAACAAAACTTGCAGGAAAATCATAATGAAGTTTGTACATTTTCATTTTCACTGCGACTGAAATTAGTCAAGTAGCACAGTGAGCTGCTGTTACTGCACATGCTTGCACATGCTTGTACTTTTTGTTTCTCATGTACAAGATTGTGATTTGCTCCTGGATGTTTCCTACTCAGGATAATTTAGCGGTAATAAAATGCCTGGGTTAATTTCCAAACACAATTAGTTTAGAGGTCACCATGAGAATATGATAAGAAGAGGAAAAATGGATGTGAGACACATTCCCTTCTGCCTGTTCCACGTGGCCAGCTTCAAACCACCTGTCTGACTGGGGCCATGCTAGATGCCCAGCAGTGCTTCCTCCCAGCGCACAGAGGGAGAAACAGATGTGGTATAAGACAGTGAGCGGAGGCCAGATGAAAGGAAAGGAATTTCCCTTCTCTCTCTTTTCTCCAGTCAGTGCTGAACTACGGGGGAAAAACCAATCACGTTCACCATGCTCGTCCTGTACTTCCTCTCTCTTTCCCTTTTTAAGATGGCTCAGTCATGTTACCCCACCATGAACACCGGTAAAACAGTGCCACATCTACTTTTTTCTCCTCATTTCAGACACCACCTTCTTACCTGACCCACAGCCAGATCTCCTTGCTTCAGATTCTCCTCATCCATAACTATCCATATTTTTCCTTTCCACATTCTCAAGGGGTTATGCCACACCTTTCAGTTGCTACATGCCAAAAGCAGACATCTTTCAAAAGCCTTTGTGACTTTGCACATACATAATGACATCTCCTAAATGATTTTGTTTGACTACATGCAGTTGAGGTCATTCTGTGCTAAATATATGCTAAATGGTATATTCAGTGTATGTTCCAGTCACTCACAGGAGCACATACAAAGAAAGCTGGTCCATGACAGGCGATGGCAGAAGAAAAGTTAAAAAGCAGTGATGAGGGGACTGAAAGAAGCAGGATGCAGAAGAATATAATGGGTTTTTTTCTTTCTCTTGTTTTCAGGCAACAGAACAATCTAAAAAACTCAATTTGTATTTATTGTCTGTCTTCACCTATTCATATATTAGAAGTCATTTGCATTGCCTACTTGCTCTTCACATAAAGACATTCTGTACCAGCTAGATGAAAAAATAGTTTTGAAATATAAAATGTTCCTAGTCATTTCCCCAATGCAAAATTTGCAACATTTAGCCTCATACCACGACCTGGGAAGAAAAAACATTTTAAAATGACTGCCAACTCATCTTCTCAAGGCTGTCTTCTAGATCTCTTGCACTATTGGTAGACACATTTATTGTTTAATTGATGGTATAAACTCTCACTTTGTTTATGCCTAGACAGCTTCCTGAGCAACAAGAATGAAATATAAACCAGATTAGAAAACTGGATTTTCTAGCCCACAGCTAATGAATTTGTGAATTTAGTTAAAACTGATTTCAGACACAATGTGACAGAAATTTGGCTCCATCTTCTAGAGGAAAGGTTGAAAATACTTCACTAAGCAAGAAGTCAAGAGTAAATATTTTATTGTGTAACCAAATTTAGGACAAACATCATTTTCAGCACAGAATTTAACAGAAACAACATTCCAGTCAAATTAGCTAGCTTGACTCAGTACACTAAAGGATAAAGAGATCAGAACTGCTCCCTCTGATTCAACTTACATTTACTCAACTGAAAGCAAAACCAGACACTACTCAATCCATACATAAAGTGCAACTGTTCCTTCACTTGGTCACCTTAAAACTACACATCCAACCAACACCCAAATGGAAATCCTTTGTCATCTGTCAACACTGACATCAACAAAATCTCCCTTCTTTCTATCTGTTGCTAACGAGCTTTACCATTAACATGCACATGCTTACAACATCCAGACCTTCTCATCTCTCACTCTAAACTGCACTTGCCAAAAAGGAAAATCAAAATACTCACTTTGGCTACATTTGCTTACAGAAATGGAGTGACAGAATGCTCATAAACAAAATTAGACCTGAGTACTTATCTCTATTAGAAAGAAATCTTCATCTACTTAGTGGAAATATTGCTTAATTTGTCTCAACCCCTTCTCTAAAAAGCAATCAGTTAATTTTCCAAAAGGAAAAACCCCGCAGGAATGCTCCCGCAGCTCCCTCCCCGCGGCGGCGGCAGCCAGCGCCGCGCACAGCCGCGCACTTACTGATCTTCTCCTCCCCTCTGGAGAAGGGAAAGCAGCAGAGCTGGCCCATGGCACCGGCCGCCTCAGCCTCTCCCTCGTCCCCTCTGCGTGCACCTTAGGCAAAGCCTGCAGATCGGGCTGCGGTCCGCGAAAAAACTGCTTATTCCGCCCGGGAAGCGAGCGGGAGACGAGGAC
>VXBT01000320.1:190705-273197 GCA_013400235.1 Oriolus oriolus
CCCCAATCCCAATCCAAACCTCAGCCCCAACCCCAATCTAAACCCCAGCCCAGCGACAGCTCCAGCCCGCGGGGCCGGGGTTCACTCGCATCCTGCGCCTAACTTCCTTGATATGCAATTTGCTTAAAGACAGATCTTCCCTTTCCCGTCCTGACGTTTCGGAAGGGATGGGCGCTAGAAAATACAGGCACCCGTCTGACCACCTTAAATACGGCACCGGCCAGTGTGGCTGAGTGTCCCTGCCACCGCTGCTCCGCTCCGCTCCACAGCGGCGTGCTGAGAAACGGGAGAAAACAGTCAAGGACATATTATGTGTATATATTACGTATTCATAGTTAATATATGGGCTCACTTTCTTTCACCCATAAGGAAAAAGGAAGTTATAAGACTAAGGAAGGAAAAAAGCTGCTCAAGCAGCTGGAGGAGCGGCACAGCAGCTGAGAAACAAAATGGGATTATCGCTCTGGGTGTGGTGGAGATCTGCCACCGACTTCAGAAGCAACAGAGCCGGTCACCTTCACCCCAGGTTAACTAGTCCTCCTTCTCAACACGGTGTGTACTACAAGTGTGGGTGATGAAGGTCACCTGGTGGATGTCATAAACTGAGGATTTTCTAAGGTAATAAAATACTAACGAGATGCAACATCAGTTAGTGATTAAAGATAAAAAAGAATCAAAGGCAGTCCTACAAGGATTAGTATAAATCCTAATATTACTCAACACAGTCATTAGTTACTTGAAAGTAAATAAATTATAAAACACCTAAGAGTGAAAGTTTGGCACACACAGTGAGAAAGGATAGTAAATGAGCACAGCCTGTACAACTTTGGCAAACTGAGTCTATTCCTCCAAAGTATGTAAATAAAAGCAAATGAAAAGACATACATTTTGTTTAAGTAGTCTTCTACTCACCAGAACCAAAACCACTCCACTTTCTACTTATTTTGTCTTGTGGTTCCTTTAATTTAAAGAAATCAAACACTACTGGGGTGTTCACATGCTCTTGGCTATCAAAGCATCTGTTCAGGGTAAGTCTATGTGAATATCCCAGCTTTTGCTGCAATTAGCTGTCAGCACAAGCTGCTCTGTTCAACAACAAGGAATGCACATGATGTGGCTGAGACAGAGCTCTCTGGTGTCCAGTGAACTCATATTGAAGACTGACTCATGGTAAGCCATTCATAATGACAAGACTCCCTGATGCCCAGTGGCTCTTAAACTCATACTTCAATTTTTGCTTCATTGTGAGAATTAATATAATATCTTTCTCTTCTATCTGGATGTGTATTTCTGCTAACATGTAGATAATATTTCAAGACTTCTACATGTGTTTAATTTACCAGAAAATTTCCAACAACTTTTAAAGTTAATGTTGTAATGGGCAGGTAACACAGATATATTTCACACAGATTTCTATCATTTGGCTAATAATGAAGGAATGCAGGTGTACATAGAAATTATGGGATTACAGACTAGAAAGTCTGCACGCTGTCCTGGAATAGAGTTCGATTTTCTTCTCGGTAGGTGGTACAGTGCTGTGTTTTGGATTTAGGGTGAGAACAATGGTGGTAACACACCGATGTTTTAGCTGTTGCTGAGCAGTGCTCACTACAAGTCAAGGACTTTTCAGATTCCTATGCTCTGCCAGAGAGCAGGTGCACAAGAAGCTGAAAGGGAGTGCAGCCAGGACAGCTGACCCGTACTGGCCAAAGGGATATTGCAGACTGTAGAATGTTGTGCCCAGTATATGAAGCAGGGGGAGTTGGCTGGGAGGCACCAACAGCTTTGGACAGGCTGTCAACCCATTTGTCAATGGGTTTTATTATTCTCTTTTTGTACTATTATTATTGTTGTTGTTGTTGTTGTTGTTATTAACAACAACAACATCATCAATAACTTTATTTCCATTATTAAACTGTTCCTATCTCAACCCACAGCTTTTACTTTTTTTCTCCTTCTTCTCCCCATCCCATCATGGGTGGGGGTGGACAGAGAGTAAGTGAGCAGCGGTGTGGTACTTAGCTGCTGGCTGGGGTTAAACCGCAACACAATTTCCTGTCCAGGAGATCCAGGAAAAACATGGTGTTTCACTGAGAGACCATCCATGTGCACTTGAAAACCAGCCTTTCAATTTTCTTTTGAAAGTAATTTTTTTACATTCAGAAAGTAAAAACAAATCAGAAGAAACCAAATCCCCAATTACTTTCCATTAAAAGACCTAATCTTGCACACCTCCTCTGGTGATACCTGCAGTCACTGACACTTGAGCACCATTACAGACAACCTGTGACAGCAATGGTTCTTAACATTTAATGTTAATATGAAGGATGATAAAGCATACAAGTTTATCCTCATCACATTGATAAAAGAAAACATAAGGCTCAGATGACTTTTTTATTATTCTTGTTTATATTACATAGACTAATACTTACATATGAGCAAAGAATTAAGTTATCACACAGATGAAGGTATGAATTCTGCTACTATTAACCTGCACTTTTTAAATGTTCTAGTTCATATGACATGCTTTCCATAAAGCCATTAATTTAACCAGTGGCAGAAGCTGTCCACAAAAATGTCTACTACTTAATATTCAAACTACTGTTTGATTCAAGAAATTTTATGTTTGTTTTTTCAAAAGTAAGAATCTCAGACTGAAAAATCCTATGAATATTTCATATTTTTTACAGAGATAAGTCAGCTTATCTCAGAAGAACAAGTGTAATATATTTAACATATTTGTAGAGCATGGTTCCTCATAAAATGAGAATTGTCTTTAAGCTATGCAATATTCAAAAACTAAATGCATAAGGTTGGTAGGTGGTAATTTTTATTCTTTTCCATTACTACTCTGGTTTTAACAATAATTAGGTCATCTATTGTTTAAAGAATTATTATCTTCCAGTAGCAGAAATAAAAAATCAAGACAGTATACAAGTTTTAAAAATAACTATAACAATTTTTAAGTTTTATATTCAATGAAATTCTTTTCAGCTGTGTAGTTGCCGAGGAGACTCTGTCCGCCTAACCCAGAGCAAAAAGAAGAGAACATGACCCATATTCTAGAACATAAATGAATTAAACATGAATACTACAGGGCATAAGTGAAGAGAGTCATCAAAGCACTGAGAAAGTATTTCTAAGAGTGAGCAGTATCTTCCATCGTGTTCAGGATCAAAACAAGAAGGCAGACAGCATTTTAGGCAAACCCTCCAAATATTCTCAACCAAAAAAACTTTAAAAAATAAAAAAACCCCAAACAATCAAAAATGTTCAAGTAACACAACAAACATCTATTTTTCAGTTTCCTGTAAGCAAAATCTCCTTCTACATACTCAGATTGCATCTATGTAATACCTAAATGAATACAGAACTCCTGGTGCTCTCATCTTTCAACAAGTATGTTTAACCAAGCAGTGTAAGAAGCACAAAGTCTTCTTGTACTTAAACCCAAGATCCTTCTGTTAAAACATGCAGTTTTTAACCACAGTTCTTACTGATCACTTTCTAAGCAGTCCTGGCAATCCATGGATGTCAGGATGACAATACTCTATTAAGCAATTCTGGAATAGTCACAACCAGTGATAGATCTCTTTCATCCATCTACAAGCCACCTTTTAGCCAAAACTAACAAAATACATAAGCACAAATGTGAGTACAAGGAAGAAACAGAAGATTCAAAGAGGGCCCTGGCCTTTTAACACTGGCCCCATCATTCTACGTGCTCTAACTTCCAAGATGAGGGTAGGGACCATCAAATCCATTGAAACCTCCAGAGCTGGATAGGGTCCATCTTAAATATGATATTCAGTAACAGAAGTGGGTCTGATCACATTTTCAGTGCTTTGCTAGCTCAAGGCCTGCCATTCATTCTGTTTGGACATCTTTTGAAATTTTGGTGAGATACACTAAGTACATTTTTGACAGAAGTTACAGCAGAGCAGCAAAGCTTCCAGCTGTTTCAGGAACACATAACTGGATATAGAATTATAATAACTCCAGCCACACTGAGGCCTAAACAGCCAAAGCATTATTAAAAATTAATAGGCCCCAAAAGATGCTGGCATATATTTTGTTGGGAGGCACAGAAACTGAAGGACATCTTGGGACTGAAACTGAGGGGTAGACTGTTCAGATTAGCCAAAACAAAGTGGTACAAAATCAGCAAACAAAAGTATTGGCCTCTACCAAGCAGAAATCACAGTTCTGAACCTTGGAAAGTCTCCCTCCTCACAGCAGATAAAGACTAAGAGAAACTAAAGTGTATTTATTCTAAGCAGAGGCAATTTCAGCCTTCTTAATGCTCCTGAATACTGTTCAGCTGATCAGAAGGAACCTATCTTTTTTTAGATGATGCTTGTGGTGCAAATTATGTAAAAAGTGGGTGAGGAGGAAAAGCTGATCTGCATTTCAATTTAAAAGTATTTCTGCACTCAGAACTGAAGCTGTTCTCAAGCCTATGTATAAAAACACACAAACACACACAGAGTGCAAAAGACAGTATATCACTGTAACTTTTGTTTTGGGAGCACCTACCAAATCAGAATTACAATCCCCATTTAGAAGATAAAACAAATGATCTGTTGGGCTTGCCAATACACAAATATTTTCCTACTGTGTTTGACAGTGCAGACTATGCTCCCACTTCTTTCTGATACTTAGTTTGTAATGCATTGTATAATTCTAACAATTTCTCAATTGCGTCATTCTGAAAACACTTCCAATTCAATTTTTGTGGAGAAAAAGCTTAAATGAGGAGCCTAAAATAATTTTAAAGTATTTCATTTTCTTTCAATAGCTTAAGAATATTCCTGGAAACATGCATTATACAAAAAAAAAATAAAAAAAGAAGAAGATAATGAGTTTGCATTTGCATTATAAAACAAGCGTGCATATTTTAGCTATGCTTTTTAAAACCACGTTAAAATCCTCCAGGGAACTCTCGCCACTAATATGTGTTTTACAACACTGCCTTCTAGAGAGAGAATCTTGCTCCTGTTCACTGCAAATCACTATTCCTGTGAGTTCCATTTCTGGAAGGCACTGTACTTTTCAGTAAAGGCTGGGATGCCAGCCACCAATGAGCCTGCCTTCTATTTTAAGTGCAACCTGAGGGCAAGGCTCAAGACCAAATCTGCCAACTGTACAACTCGTTACCCTCAGGAACGCATTCAGAGCCATGTTTAGAATAAGCCATGCAGCGCCTCTGGATGCAAACCACAAACATATCATGGCACCCTTCTTTGCACCCTTCTTTGCACAGTGGATGTGACCACCTATAGCGTATACGTCTCAAGGTACCCCATCTATTCCTGAAGTGATTTTGCCTCACTGAGAGGATGTGTACGAGATGGACTTCACATTGGCTGCCAGTACAAGAATGTGTCCCCTTTGACATATGTAGATAAGTTCCATGACAATGACAATGTAAAAAACTGGGGCATGGTACACCTCGCATATCAGGGTCTTCCCAAGGCTCAGTTTACAAGCCTAAGCCTCTGACACCTTCTAAGCATTAATTTAATTCAATATTCAGGTAGTTCCTGCTGTTTCCATGGAAAATAAAGATTAAAAAATATATAAAAACATGAGGACCAGAAACTGAATGATACATTAATTATTGTGAGGGAAACGCTCTTTACTGTCCTGACTCTCCTATCTTAATACAAATTATTAAATGCCATATGTGCAAAAAACATACTGCAAAAAACTGTAATACAAGTCAAGGAGAAATTTTTGGTACTTACATACTTTTTCCTTCTGAAAGAAGGCAAACTGAACAGCTGAGATAATAAGACTTGAAAAGAGTTCTGTTCCTAGTGTGCAGTCTCTCAATTCTATGAAGCAGTCAGTAGCTAAAGACAGCGATTATTGTCCAATGATGGTTTACTGAGAGTTAACCTGACTGTGCGGGCACCAAAGAAGTTTTAAGGAGAATATAAAAGATTTCTCTCATTTTCAAATTATTTACTATAGCAAAATAGTGATTTTTTTTTCCCTATATGTGTAAAAATTAAACAAGAGTAAGATGTGGCAGTGGCAAGGGTCTAATGACTATGTTCTGACATCTACATTGCTAAACCTTAATTTCCAATGAATTATCAATACGCTGTTTGCCTTTTTTAAAGATGACTTTCATTTTTTCCCAAATGTTGTTTTGAATATTTTATTTTCCTGATTACATGTAGTGTTTCTAAATTATCATTTTGAAGAACTGGAAAACTCTGCTACCAAAGAAAAGAAGTTAGAGATCTCTTCTTGTACATCCTTCCCTTGTTCTCCATTCAAACATGACAAATTTTTATATTAAAAATAAAATGCATTATGCACACAGTGAGATATTTTTTGCAATGAGCATATATTTTTGATCGCATTATGTTAAAATTTTCTTTCTGGAACACTGCATGTTGTGCATAGACTAGAAGAACAATTCTTGTTAAAGAAAAACCAAAATGAGTATTCCACTAAGAACAAGCAAACTGAATGCACTATTTTTTTAAAGGAAAAAAGAAATTACAATTAATTGTGACTACTAATATTCTTTCCTGTCAAAGACTGTCAAGAAAGTCACTGAAATGCACTGATACTGTACCACAGTTTTGTGTATCTGATCTGCTACTGCCACTGACCCTAGTCAGTATTTTATTGCTGAGGTATTGATCTTCATTACCATTCTTTACTAAAATTATTCTTGGGTTTGGAATACTTAAATACATAAATAACTCACTGAATGTGCCCAAAATTTAGCTGGCATAAGGTTTCACAGGGAGGTCCTGATTGCAGTCCCCTTTTCACTCCTGTTGCAACACTCCTCAGTATTACAGCTTTTCCCTGATCTCCTACATCTGGTGCTCCAGAGCCCATTTGTTAATTTTCTGAGAAATTACGAAGTCCCTTTTCCCCTGCTTGTTAAAACTGCTGGTAAGAATGCAAGTTTAGACAGAGTTGATATTTAAGGTGGTCCTTTCTGTAAAAGTTTTCATTTATTTTAGAAGTACTGGATGGTACAATGCAGAAGGTTCCTTAAATACATATTTCTACAGTCTGAAGAAAAAATAGATGTTGAAAATACAGATGCCCTATGTTCTTTGAAGTTCTGGAAATCAGTAGTAACAGGTTATTTTTTCTGATTTTCTAGTGAGAACAAATACCCTGTATTTTACATCATTATTCAACCTTTTGCAATAATATTCCTGAATGACAGTGAAAATGAGGTGTTTGGTACTCTGCAAATAAGTACTTAGCATTAAAGAACAGAAATGCAGGGACCAATTCTGTTTACTGTGCATTGCAGCTATGTTTTTAAGGCCACATCAAAGGCTTTTTATGATTGACGGGAGGGAAAAAGGAAAGTAGCATAAAGTCACCAAAGGAATCCATATACAACTTCCATTTAAAAAACCCAATTAATAAGGTTTTGATGTCATCAGCTAGATAGCACCTTAATATGGTTCACTAAAATCTGTTCATGTGCTGCCATTTGTTTTAGCAAACTGTACATGGAACACAACCAATCCCTTTGGTCAGATTATAAAGAAAATAAATATTCTGAAAGAAAAGGATTAATAATTTCCTTTGAAATCACACATTTCACCACAAAACCTTCCAGAAAATGAACCTCTAGATTTGAATATATCCTTAAATACAGCCTTTTCTTCCACAGCCAACAGTTGTTCAAAAAGATCAGCCACAGTGGGAAGAAGGTCTGTGAATGGAGCAGGAAGGAAGAACGATGCTCTGATCAGTGATTAGGTTTTGTCCTGATCAGTCTTCAATTTTAAGAGCTTGACTGGCATATACACACAAAACCAACAGGAAGTCAGGCCAAAGTCAATGCCCAGAGGAATTCTAGTTTCCTCTGTGCCAATGAGATGAGAAAGCAGCTTAGTCTGCCAAGCAGTTAATTCTCCCCCAGTGCCTGGGTTTTGGCCACTGGCAGGAGGCAAAACATTCTTGTCCCACACTTGCACCACACATCTGTGGGATTCCTCAGGAATACCATCTTTTTGGGCTACTTAAACCCACTCACCTCAGCAAAGGGCTCGCCACTTTGAGTTTCACATAGAAACCAAGTAGGGATCCTTCAGGCTACCCTCTTGTTTGAATTGTTTTATATAATTAATGTGCAGCACCATGGCTTTCATCTGACATGCACAATGTCACTTAAAGCAGTTAGTGCCAGGTGAAGCCCAAATCTATGTTCAGCTAAAACTGATACACAAAGAACAATCTTTTGCAGATAGCAAATGCACTAAACTGTTATGCTCTCTTCTGAGTCTACCAGTTAAAATAAACTTATTTCAAGAAAACTTTGCTCTCACTCCTTCCTAAAAAGACAGAAACTGGACATTGCAAATATTTCAGGATCTAGCTCACACATTCTTGAATATTGTAAACATTTAGTCCAGTAATCATTTACTGACTGAAATTTTAAAAAGCTGTTTCTTTCCTTCTGCATTTTTTATCACTGTTTTAATTTACACTATGAAAAGAAAGGGGAAAAGAGCATGGAATTTGAAAACAGGTGCAAAAAATGCATTCATTATTAATATATCTTTGCAGCAACTGTAGAGAATAATCTGCATTTATCACTTCCAGTTGACCCCTTAGCATATGGTCTACCAACACATCACAAGCACACCAACGGACTGAAAGCTGGGTAACTGCTGGTGTAATTTTAACTAAAAGGCATTCCACTGCCATGACTGCCTGTGTGTGAATCTACCAGATTCATCATCACAAAGAGAAGTGCCAGATAGTCTCTGCTAAAGGATCAGGACAGGCAGTAACACTGACTCATTTCTTACGCTATTCTGCTCCAAGATTTTCTTGAGACCAAAGCAGAAAACTCATTCTAAATGGAAAGAAAAGGAGAACTGGGAATGCCAGCCAGCTTTTGCTTTCTCAGATGACTGTGAACTAAACTCATTTTGGTTAGTCATACACAGATTCCTGTTATTCCTTTCATACATTCTTCTCAAAACCCCCTAAGTATCACAAAAATCAAGTCCTGCCCCAAAGTCAACAGACACTTCATCAAGAACCCAGCCATTCTTTTGCTACAGATCAACAGCCTCCTAATTTTGATTTAAACAAATAATTCTGCCAGTTTTTCACTGGCCTCCAATTACAGGTGAGATAAAATATTGAGAGTTCATTAAAATAATGTTGACCTAATTATAGGACTTACCCAAGAGACTCAGACATTACAGAATACGCTTACAGATTTAAAATTAAAATATATGCATTTTTAAATAACTGGTAAGTTTCTTTGTAGGTCACATAAGACTACTGACAACAATTAATCTCAATGCTATGTATACTTGGAAGAAGTAAAAAGTAAAGTAAGAACAAGTGAAGCAAAAGATTATGCATTGTGATTTTCTATCACATCTCTATAAAAAGATATGGAAGTGATATCTATGTAATATAAAATTTGGAACACTGAAAGTGCATAATCTCAAAGTCCTAGAAAACTACGGAGTCAAAAGTGATCTATCAGCTAGGAGCAATTTACTGGAAGGTTCTCAAAAAAAAGCCAGTTAGGACTACACCTCGAAGACTTTCTTGTATCTTCACCTAGAAATATGTTTATTGCCTTTCAATCTCAGTATTTAGGATTTATAAATATGAGGGAAGTGTGTTCTGGAATTTTAGTTTCATATATGAACACCTGTTACCTATTTGTACAAAAACTGTGCCATTTTGAGAAAAGTATTTTCATTCTTAAAAAGGAATTTAAGTATTGGGAGACTGAGATGCTTTTATTAACTCAGTAAAATGTAATTAACTGAGTGGGTATTCCCACATATTTCTACACTCCAAGGACACAATGGTATTTATAAAGGTCATAAAAAAGGGAATGGGATTCTGCATTTGCTGTGTGAACAAGAGGGTACAATATCAACTAAGTGAAATAAATTCTTTCTCTCTACCTTAATGTATTGAAAAGTCTTTCTTTACAAAATGTACTAATTTGTAAGCAGGCATTAGATAAAGTAAAACAGTTACTTTTGTTCTCATTCTGTTTATTTCCATAAAATTTCTGTGTACTGTACAACTCCTTGAGAAGGGAAAGATACATTTGTTTTCATCCTTAGCAATGATAAATACTTTTGGAGAGAGGAGAAATCACTGGTAACACCTCCAATGTCTGGTCTGATTTTTAAATTGCTATTTTATACTAATTGATAAAATAGGATTTATCTGTGTATTTAATTATGATGTTAAACATTATTTTTTTATTTAAGTGCTAATGAACCTTTTATGTAAGAATGCAAAAGCCAGCATAGCTTGAAAAATAAGCTCACATACAAAAGATAACAACATGCAACAGCCAAAAAAGATGCTCCTTTAAGTGGACATTAATGTGTGAGATTCTCTGAACTGTTTCCAAAGAAAAGGAACATTTCAATGAATCATGTACTAACAATATATGAGAAAATGAATATCTGGGCTGTAGTCAATCCAAAGCCTATCACGGGGGAATCTACTGTGCAACTGGTAGGAAGCGGCTTGGATATGTGTCAAGGTACCATACAACTCCCATAGACAAAGGCTGTCCAAACCCACATGCATTCAATGCTTTCCTGCTGTGCTTTTTTTAACCTCCTCCATGCAAACGAACATCACCCACCACTGTGGCTGAATTGATTACAAGGATTTCAGCAAGAAAAGAGCTGCTTAAAAGGAGTGTTTTGCATCATCTTACAGTAAACCCACATGCACGTGCACTATTTGCAAACATGCAGACACACACACAGAGACATACATATGATATGCATATATGCATGTATAAATGCTATATATTGATAATTTGTTTCTAATGAATACCAAAAAAAAAGACAAGCAGCAAACAAGCATTTAGCCAGGAGTGATGCATCTGCATCCAGAAACTGAATAAACACCACATATTATCCAATTGCCCAGTAGCAGAAATAGTCATGTTCAGAACTGGCTCAGTTTGAACAGCCTGGGCTTTGGATCCAGAAACTGGATGCTCCCTTTTCTAGATCAGCCACAAGATTAGGAGTTCAGTGGGCATTTTAGCATTGTGCCTGTGACCTCCATAAGACTAGACACTCCAGGAAATAATCCCAGGATTACAGAGTCTGATTTGGGGCAGGGGTGGGGCTCATTCTTTGGCTCTATGATGTCTGAATTCTCTGCTGCTCTGGTGAAGTTCCTTGAAGAACACTGGTGCATAATTCAGTTTCCATGCTAAGCTGCCATTTGTGTCCTTTCTAGTCTTTGGGGGCTTGAATTTCCCCAAGCTGAAAGCAGAAAAAAGTCCTGATGTCCAATTTCATTTGCAAGAAAACTGTATGTAAGAAGTATTTCCTCTTTAAAATAAAATGTGAAACCTGATTTAAGTACCCACGTATCATAAGCAGAGGATACTAGGCTTTGGATCCCAGTAGGATGAGATGCCTAACTCAAAACCGAAGAAAGACAGAGAGGTGTTGAAGCCTGGCTTGATCAATGCAGCATTCAGTTCAGCCTTTCTTGACTCTGCTCTGAGATACTGGACTCCACACAACTGGAAATGGAGGCGCCTCATTCTGGGGCCAAATTCCTATGAAAGATACTCACCTAAAACCCTATTTTTTTGACTTGTAAGTTTTATTTATACACAAAGATATATAACAACCCCCTCCTTTAATACAAAACAGAAGGACTTGTCAACAAAATACACCTATGAAATGCACTTTTTAGTCAGGTATATAATATACATTCAGTACATGTGTTATATTTCACAGTGCAAAAGACTGTGGACCAGCACTGTGGACCAAAATTTGTTTGGGAAAACAGTCTTTTTAAAAGAGAGTCGATCTGTAGATTTCTTATTGTAATTGCCCTACCAGTACAAAGTTATTAATATAACTGCACTGGCAGATCATCACATTTGAATTTGCACAAATGTAAATTTACATTGAAAAAATGTGTATCTGTGACAAAACACAACCCCTTACAGATTCTTCCACTATATTAAAGAAACCATAAAGAAAAAAGTATTCAAATAAAAATGCAATAGTCAGAACAGCTACTGCTACAGAAGAGAAACTTGTTAGGTATATGCAGCTGACTCATTCCATGTGTTTGAGCAGTGCAACTCATTTAGACAAGATCCCTCCTCTAAACAAGAGGGATGCTAAATAGAAGCTCAAATATATCCAAATAATCAAAAATATTTTGTACTGAGCTATTTCACTCTACTTTATAATTCTTACCTTTCAAATCTACTAGCACAGACCAACATTCTCCCAAAATAATTTTCTTTTCCTTAGAATCTCATTAGGTGAGCCTTTCCACCACTGGCCCTGTACTACTTAAGTCCCAAACAGAGAAAGAAGTGAAGAAAAGGACTGAAAGTGAGTGGAGAGTTTAAAACTGAAAGTTCAGATAGACAGTAAGAAAGAACTGAATCATTAAAACCTTAGTCCTTGTTCCTCAGAAGCACCTGAATAAACACAACTCATCATGAAAGTTGGTCATATAAGACAATAAAAGGTGCCATGATACAGAGAAGAAGTAAAAATACAGATGACTCTTCATCTGGGAAATATTTGCAATAGTTCTCAAATAACTAGGGCATTAGGATTTACACATCTGTATTTCAAATTATATATTTTGGTTTGCTCAGAAATATATAGAGTTTTATGCCTATACAGAGTTGTATTATAATATTTTAAACTCCATTTATGTGGAGACACAGCATACCTCCATGTGTTTTGTGTTCTTAGAAATTAGGAAAAGCTATCCCAAGAATAGAGATAACCACTAAGTACATTCAAACCAGCGCAGGTAATGAATTATGAATAAAGTTAAACCAGATATTCTCCATATTTCTGGGAATAAAAAAATAAAAATGAGAAGCTCTGACTAGCTAACTGATAGACAACTGGAAGAAGGAAATACTGTAACCATAATCTGGATTGTGGATGATATATTACTTGAGATATTGTATAATCAGGAAAGGAAACTACAATGTATAGAAAGCTGAATTTACCAGTAATAAAGATCACACAGAATTCAACATAACCATCCGAAAGAGTACATCCCATGCAAAATAATGATTGCTTTTATTTGCTTCCATGTGAAAATAACATTTCTAATATTAAAGATATGCTAACAAATCTCCTCTTCTTCCAAAGGTGGTGTAACAACCTAATCAAGTGATGAAAGATTTTAACATCCAATGTGTTTTGAATCTGCAATACGATAGGAATGGGGAAGGAAAACTATAGAGCCTGCCTGCATTTGAAAGATAAGACAGATTAACACTGCCTGGGAATTTTAAAGTACTAAGAGCTGTTTCTGAATAATTCCATATGTGAACACTCTTATTTTGGAATAAGAGAGTGCTTTGTTCCTGTTCAGCTTGACCCACTTTCCAAAAGCATTCAATTAGGAGCATTTATATGTGTAAAAAAGGCTTTTGTTTGTTCTCTTGATTAAAACAATAAAGTTCAGTATCTAAGGTTTCTGATTCAAAACATCTTAAACATTAAAAAAAAAAAAAGCTATGGTAGCCTAGGTATTAAAATTCAATTGTGGCATTTTCACTGCTTCTCTAAATAAATGATTTAGAAGGCAAAAGGTTTTTCAAACAGTCTTCAGTTAGCAGTTACTTTCTGGTGTAATCCCTAGGCTGTAGATGGCTACTCAGAATTCTGCAAGACAAACCTGCTCTTTGCAAAACATGAAGTAACAGCAGAGGTTTTTAAAAGTATGTGTCAAAGGGTCAGCTGTAGTGTCTTGGGACTTCAGAAATCAAACTATTTACCTAAAGTAAAACCATGCAGTCTAGAGAGGACAAGAGGAGTTCACTCTCCCTGTACTCATAGCTGATCCAAATCCAGGTGAATAGAAATCTGTGCTGCCAGCTGAAACTGTCAAGCTCAGCACTTTGGCAACCACGTATGCCCAGATATTTGCTCAGAATGCAAGCAGTGTGAACCCACACTGTCTCAGAAAATACAGGGTAGGCATAAAAAATTGGAAGCCTATGTTCAGATGTCTGTAAGTATGTCTGGTAAGTATGAGTATGTTTGCATGTTCAACCTATGCCTGGGTACCACAGCTTTGGCCATGTAAAACTTCTGAGCTGCTGCTGCTGGTACAGAAATTAGTACGTAGCTAAACGTTACAGCATCAGCCTCGTGGTGGCACCCACACTTGAGAAACAGAAAAACAGCTGCATTTAGCATTGTCATCTCCACGTGATCCCAAGTGTTCCCTGTCACTCCCACAGCACAAGCAAGCCAGGTACATTAAACACTAGAGTCATATCACATAGTTTATGCCATGGATGGCTAGCACATTTAATCCTGCAGTGGAACAGAAAAGGAATTGTCACTGGCATGAAAGGAAGTGTAAAACCCCCACATCCTCTGGCGCGTGTTGGGCAGGGGGATTACGCACAATGCTGGACTGTCCCTGGCTGGATGGCTGAAAATAAGGGTCCACATGCAGACTCAGACATACTCCACTAAGAAGAAATGAAAACTCTTCACGTATGTAATATAGCAACAAGCTTGTGAATTGCATCTTGCACCCTCCCAGAAAGGTCTTTATATTGCTTGAGTGACATCTCCAACCTTTTGTGCCCAGCATATCTGCCTAACTGTCCTACAAACACAGAGGAGGCTCAGCTCTCTTTGCTTTAATATTTGTCATCAAATATTAATGCAGATCTTAAATATTTGATCTTCATTCAAAAATCAGAAGATCACACACTATGTATTCAGTAGGTCCTGTGACAACCCTTTCTGCTGTGTTTAAGAACAGATTAAAACCAAGTAACTTGGCAGGCTACTGTTAAAACAACGATGTCATGTTTCACCTTGTGGATGATGTAATCTTGCTCTTACATTCTACTGCTTCCATAAGAAACAGGGCATTGTAGCTTTCTTAGAAACAAGAAATGATGCTACAAGCCACATTAACAATGCATCTTTAAAATCTGTCACATTTTATCTTGAAATTATTTTCACTAAAAGAACTTACTTTTACAAATACTAGGGGCTTCAAAAATTTTATGCACAGTCTAGAATAAGAAAACTATTGTTTCTATCCTAGAAACACCTGTTTCTATAAATTGCTGAGTACTGTTGTGAAAGAGAAATGCAAGGTATTACTCAAAAGAAGCCCTTTTGCCCAACATTTTAATGTCAGCATTTGTGTAACCCCTGAGGTACAGACCTCTATTGATCTGCAACCACGTCTTATCTTAGAGTACCTCATAAGGATTAGGTAGGAAGCCTACAGACTTTCTGTGGAACCATGCAGCACACTGGGTAAGAGTTCTACACTAACCAGCAACAACTGAAAAATGGTGACATTTGAACAATGGAAAACTGGTTTTCCTTTCATTCCAGGTTCTTCAAACTACTGAAAAAGACTCCTAAGAAACTGGAGAAAGAGCTTAATTTGATTATGGCAAACCAAACACACCTTCTATTTGATGTCAATGCTATAGAAGAAATATATATCAACAAAAGCACCTCGCTAGCTAGGAAAATTTTAAGAATATAAATTAATTATTTTTTACTGATCTATTCAATGAAAGAATATTACACATTTAGTATAATCCTCACCACCTAAGTGGTCTGTTTGCTTTTTTGCAATTAAGATATATTGAAATAAATGCTTTATGCATTTTCAATGTATTTTTAGTATATTACATTTAGAAATAAATTAGTTGTTTGAACACCAAAGTCTGCTGAGGAAAATATCTTTAAAGCATAAACACTTAAGACACTAAAAACCTGCTGGATGTTATTTAATTGTATTTTATAGCATACTATGTTATGCTGTGAAAAATCAATTCTGCTTTTTTCATGTACTCAACTAAATTTTCAGTCATGAATCACAATCATACTGATGTCAAATAGACTTTTGTGCTTTCCTGTTAGACTTAGTTCATCAGTTTTATCCCACTGTTTGCACATATTTTTGAAAACCATTTTGGAAAATCTTATTTCGACTTATTTTCAACTACTGATAACAGCTCTGGCGCAAAACCACATCACTACTTCAACTATTTTTTTGTTGAGAAAGAAAAGAAAACAGTCTTTTGAACAGAATTCCATTATAACATTTTAAAAAGAATATAGCAAAAATTACCCTGTACAATAAAGTAAATCTCTTATTGTAAATCAAATACAATAAATAAAATCTCATTATCCCAGAAAATGATGAGAAGGTTTTTTTTGCTTGTTTTCAGTACTAGGAGATAAATGATTAAATTCTAAACATCATGTTCCTGTCTTTGAAGCTCCCTGTCACTGTCTCATGAAGAGTTTGTCATACATTTGCCAACATTAAAGTTCAAACATTAGAATTTGCCTCAGAACAATGAAATATTGTTCTGAAATGAAAACTTCCATTTTCAAACCATACTGGTTACTTCCCTCTTAATTAGCCTGTTCTCCTTATCCAGACACAGTAAGTGTCTATACAGCTTTTAGGTTGTAACTGGTATAACAAGATTAATACAAAAATGCAATCTCGTTATGAAAAATGCGATACTAATGATCAGTGTTTCAATAGCAGAAAATTACCAAACACAGAAGCAACTACCCAGTGTAGCAATACAAGATGAGATATATTGATAGAGCCCATCCATCAAGTTCTAATGCAAGAGCAGTAAAAAGGAATCAATAGGGGACCACTCCATTCTCACTCGGAAGTTGAAAAATATTTGATACGCATAAGAAGCCAATGGATTGCTGCTTTCTAGTCACTGTCCATAAAGAGCCTGGCTTCTAGGTTAATAACCAAAATGTGAGTTTTTCTCTGCCATGTTTAAAAGAAACATTTTTATAAGTCAATATTCTACCACATGTGTCAGCTGAGAAACAGTGCTTTAGGGAAAGACTTTACTGATTAGCACATAATACCTGTTGTTTTTTATTTAGGCAAATACTTACTCAGCACACTGCATGTGCAAGACCGCAGCAGTTCTGGATAAACTCAACACAAACTGATTTAATTACTAATTTTAAATGTTAAGAAACAGCCCCTGGGAAACCACCCAAGACATTTTTATCCAGAAGCATTATGACTACCATACAATTAATTAAAATTTGGGAGAAGTGCCACAGATACGTTAGAAACTCAAAAACAGTTACTCACAACATAATAGGGTGGAGAAAGTAGAAGCTACAAATAGACTATCAAGGAAAGAAAATTAAGAAGTGAAAGAAGCAAACCTAGGGTTATTTTGAAATTACAGACAAAGAAGGGCATATAACAGATAAAACTAAAGAGTGTATCATTATTTTACAAAAGTGTTTCACTGTCATGCAAGTAAGAAGGAAGGTGAAAAGAAACCAACGCATAACGTGTAATTTTTCTGGGTGTAGAATCTGGACAATTAAACCAGCATTTACTTGGTTACCATCGCTGTTACCAATGTGAGAAAATGCTCAATTGCTGTACAAATAAAATCAACCATATTGAGGTCAAACCACCAGTAAATGGAGAAGCAGGAGAGCATCTACAGAAACAAATGGCAGTCTTTCCTTGATATAAGACAGTGCCACCATAAAAAGCTTTCAGACAAACTGGCAAAACTTCAAATTGCATACTGTATTCAAAATGTTTTCTTCCTTGATGATGAAGGCGAAATGCTACTGTGTTTTTTGCTTGACACTGTAAGTGCATTTTTATCAAGAGCTGACTGAGGGATGTTGACAATCCATCCAACTATCAATTAGTTTCCAATTCCTTTATTTTCAGTCTTCTGTTTCTTCTCAGTATTATTTGGAGTTCATAGACTGACATCATATCTATTTTCTGTTTTGGGTACATATGAATCTTTCTCCTGTTCTTTCTTCTGTAATTCTTTCGTCTCTGTGGGTATTCCCAAAACTATTGCTGACAAACTTATCTTCAGTCTGGAGGGCTCATATACAACATACCATCAGAAGCATCTTATTCTTTGTTTGAGACATGGGTGTTGAGCAGCCGCCTGGCTAGCATTATAAAATGTAATGTGGAAGCATAAACTCCACCACTAAGTCCTAATCAAGCTTACTAAAGTAACCAAAATGTTACTTAAATGGTTTAAATAGCCTAACACCAGTAACTGGCAAGATTTTTTTTTTGGTAACATGTTCTGTGCACAATGTTATTGAGCTTCCTCAGAAACTTAAAGACTGCAAATACAATGCATCTTTTTGCCATTTAGTTGAAAACTTGTATCTTTATATATACATATATATAGAACTAGCAAGCAAGCTAATTAACAAATATTAACAGATGCTCAAGCAGTGTATCTTAGACTCACAGCTTGCCTTTCATAGATACCTTTCAGATCCTGCCTGTCTTCCTTCTAGGATGGGACGAATGGCTTTCTGCAGGCATCTCCCACCTCAGTGAGACTGCAGAATGACCTTGGTGACAGATGGGACACCAAACTTGTAAAAAGTTCCACTGAAAAGCAAATCGATCCACTAATGTTCTGCTACTTAAAAAGGCATCTGTTTGAGGTATTATTTGAGCAGAAAGGAGCATTACATTTTACAATATTACTATGCTTTTATGCAGATGAAATAGACATTTGTAGTCTGCTATTTCATTTTCCACATTGCTACTGCTAGATTGTAAGGATTAAGGGGGACTATAAGAGTACTTTAACCTCCAGCTTGGCCCACATTCCAGGAATACGAATTTTGGCTCTACAGAAAGTAACAGTAACCCCCTGGGTGGTTTCCACCAAGCAACAGACTTCTTGAAGTTCTTCTGCCTCAGATATAGCACAGGGGAGTCTGATGTATAAACTTCTTACAAGCCACTCAGAAGAAACATCACAGTAAACAGCTTGGCATGTGATAACTTTCTTTAATATGTATATAATCTCATTTTACATTATAATACTATAAACCAACTTTCTTTGAAACAAGTCTACAAAAATCTTCATTAATGGATCCTAAAAATATTTAAGTGATATACTTAAAGCTAAAGGTATATAGGTTTATTTGACATAAGATTTACGTAATGCTCCCTCTGACAGCGAGAGGGTCTACTAAACATCTTTACCATGGTATCAAAAACTGACCGGTCATTCAGGGGAAGGAGTATATATTGACAAGCTCAACTCATTCCAGCATTCACCTGTCTTCTTTGGGATTTGAGGTGACATACAACAGCTGCCATGAGGTGGGTGGTCCAAAGAAGAACACTTTGTTGGCTTGCTGTTTTGCTTGCTCTAAATAGCAAACTGAACTCTACTTTGAAGACAAAGCTTTAACATTACTTTCACACACAGATAGAGATAGAGAAAACTTCTGGTGCAGATACAGGCTCTGCTGAAGTTAGCGGATGCTGCTCTGTAACATCGTGTCAAAGCCTGATTACGTGAGGTGCATACTGATGCAGTTCAGCAGATGTTTTACTTCTGCCTTTTATTCATATCAATCTCTTTTTGTTCCCATATTTTTAAACATACTTTTAAATAAATGTGCAGCTGATATGTGTTGTGACACTTATTAGCCATGGAATCATAGAATATGCTGAGTTGGAAGGGACCCATCAGGATTACCAAATCCAACTCCTGAACCCTGCACAGAACACCCCAAGAGTCACATAATGTGCCTGAAAACATTGTCCAAATTCTTCTTGAACTCTGTCAGGCTGGTGCTGTGCCCACTTCTCTGGGGAGCCTGTTCAGTGCCCAACCACCCTCTGGGTGAAGAACGTTTTCCTGGTATCCAACCTATACCTCCCCTGACTCAGCTTCATGCCATTTCCTTGAGTCCTGTCACTGGTCACCAGAGTGAAGAGATTGACACCTGGCCCTCTGCTTCCCCTCACAAGGAAATTCTAACTGCAGTGAGGTCTCCTCTCAGTCTTCTCCAGGCTGAACAGACCAAGTGACCTCAGCCACTCATCATATGGCTTCCCTCAAGGCCCTTCACCATCTTTGTGGCCCTCCTCTGGACACTCTCTAATGGCTTAATGTCTTTCTTACATTGTGGCACCAAAACTGCACATAGGAATTGAGGTGAGGCCGCCCCAGTGCAGAGCAGAGTGGGACAATCCCCTCTCTTGCCTGGCTGGCGATGCTGTGCCTGATGCTCCCCAGGACGTGCTCGGCTCTCCTGGCTGCCAAGACATGGTAGTAAGCAAGTCTTCATCGTGAATGGATTTCCTAACACTATTCTGATCCCCTTTTAGATCTTTTCATCATATTAAATGCAAAAAACTCAACTCTGACTAAACTCTAGGTAACAAGTAAATTCTGTTTCTGTAATTTCTGTGTACTTCAAAGAAAAGACAACTGCTTGTGTACGTGTACATGTATATGTAGGAAGAACTAGACCTGGATACAGTGTTTTGTCTGTATTAAGTAGTTTTCAAATATCACTATTTTTGATGTATTAATAGAACTACATTAACACCCTTATTTTAACATCCTAGCTACCTATAATTACTAAAAACCCTATTCAAAACACATTTTAAAACACTTCAAAATTAATTTTTCAAAATTCATTAACATACAATTTCTTCTTCTCTGAAATTAAAAAGAAAGTAATTTAAACTCTATTCCAATATAGATGTTTTCCTTCACCTGTTGGCTTTAAATAAATATATATTAACATGTACAAAACCAAGAAATTAAATGCACATATTTCACCAAGGTGCATCTAAATCCATACAGAACAGAGAAAAATGGGGATAATAAGATTTTTTTTTTTATTGAGTTATATACCAAATTCCTTAATCAGATACATATTCCAAAATAGTCTGAGGAATATTTGTAAATAGTGGACCCTCAATTTCACCCAAATCAAAAATTTTATACCACGTTAAATGATCTTGTAATTTCTCTTTCTCTGAAGCATTTGGATGCATATAAGTAATATTTGAATGTACAAACATGTACAGACGACATTATATATATAGCTATATACATATATAACATGCATAACACAAGGTAATAAATATGATAAGACAGATATATAGATAGATAAATATGTATAAAGATATCTCATTTTGATTTTGACTGATCTGGATTTTGCAATAGTTTTGCCACATCCGACACTTTTTTCCTCTGTACTGCTTTTGATTTTTTTGGTAACAATTTACCTAAGCTAAAGAAAGGTGACCCTAAGCACAAACACAAACAACTAGAATTTGTGAAGTGCCTGACATGTTGAAAGTATTGTGTAAGTATTTAATTAAAAGTCCTCAAAACAATGCTCAAGACCAGTAAGCACTTCCAGCAGCAGTGCTGCAGCACAAAGAAGTCACCACAAGAGAGAAACCAAATCATCACCAAAGCCCTACACATAGGCCTGAAACCAGCACTAACTTCTGACAGTGGTATTTCTGTTCAGACAAAGCACGAAGACACAACTGTGATTTCCAGCATTGTAATAATCTAGCAAGGTGTTTCTACTACGTTGAAAGTCTAATGGTATCCTGAAGAGTTATTATCAAATCTGTGGTACCACTGAAATTCTCTCTGTATATGAATATAGTCCAAGTAGGGTCACATCTCTGCCAAACCAGAGACATTTCACTTAGCTTTAATCATCTATAAGTACTGTGTCTAATCTGACTTAGTCACGCAGCCTGTCTTTAAAGTCAACAGAGAGATGAGCAGCTCTGGAAAGTGAGACATCTCACTTATCTTAAACACTCATTTTAGGATGAGAAATGGAATGGGATTCTGGAGATGGATAATTGAACATAATCTTCAGCTGTCAGCAAGAACCACTGCACAGAGTTCTTGCAGAGCCAAGGCTGAGGGAGAGACCTCTGTCAGACTCCATGGATATTACAAGAATTGCCTAACACACACTCCAGAAGAAAATGGTTTTTTTCACATATAACTCAGAGACACAACTGCTCAGAAGAAAATTAAGATGTACTTACCAAAAACAATAGAGGACTCACAGTAGTAGTAACCATTTGGTTGCTTTTTTTTCAACATGGAGCAAAGATCAAAGCGGTGCAAGATCTCATTTCCAAAATAATGATTTTTGAAATCTTCATACAGACTAGAGTCAATTTTTTTCACCTTTAAAAAGCAACATAAAATTCAATTAGGCATTCTAGTTGGAGGCTGAATTTTCATATTTAACCTCTATAGTTTTCATTTCAGCCATAAATATAGTTAGGATGGAAAACTACTTCAAGTTCCAAAAAGAATACAGACATAATCATTTGCCAAATCTTGTGCTTTAGGGAAGCACTGTCTACTGCAGAACTAAATGAAATAAAAGTGTCATTAGTCCTCCTTTCTATCACTTCCTCTTCAGTCCTGTAGGAAACAAACAGACACACACAATGCTACAACCGCTTTAACTTCCAATGGTTTGCAACAGTGTTCATGGAACATGTAACTGGAAATTACTCTTGCTGTCATCACTGGGCATGCTACTAACAAGGAAGAATCTCAAATGGTTGTCAAAGGCAGTTTTCTGAGTCATTAAAATCAGCACACAGGAAAAAATGGTTGTATTTTATTAGCACTAGACTTTTTAATCTCAGTAAATCTAAAAACTTACTGTGATTTATAATAATGGAATCATTATGCAGTTGATATATGAAGTGGAACATAATAAATATTCTATTAGGCTATTTTCAGAAAACATCATTTCAGTAATTATTTTAGGAGTTTAGGGATCTTCATTACATTCCGTCGTCAATAAAAATATACGATCTCTGTAGAAATTCAGTATTTTCTCCTTCAATCTACCTCCCAATAATGCTGTTTTCTATTTAAATATCATTACTCTATGATAAGGAATGTTAGGAGCCTCTAGCAGCTCCAGCACAGTGCTCCCTACTGCCCAGCTGCTGGAGCCCAGTTGAGGGTGTGGAGCCCCAGTCTTTGACGGATGGACCTGCTGCTTTCACCTCCCAGAGACACATACCATGCTCAAAGGACATGGCTGGCTACATGGCTGCCACTGCCTTCGCCAGCACCTGCATACGGGGCTCACAGGAGACACAAGTGCAAGTCGCTCCTGGCAGGGACAGAAGGCCTGCAGTGTAGGACACACATGACTTTCTCTCCATGTTCACATTTGGGCATTCCTGAAGCACCATCATGGCCCCTCTGCCCATCCAGCACCCCTGCCCAGATTGCCAGGCTCTTACTGAGCCCACAGGTCTCCCACATGCTGGCTGGCCCAGCCTGAGGTTTGGCAGTGAACACCTGCACTCCTCACACGCACAGCTTGGGGAGGATACAGACGTTTGCGCCCGGCAATCAGTTAGACAAGTGCAACCACCAGCCTCATTTTAAACAGGACTGGCCCCTTTTGCAGCCCATAGTGTCCACTCCTCTTTTGTGTTCTTCCCCAACCTCTCCCCCTGCACACACCCCATGCATTTGCAGAGTCAACCTGCCAACATCCTGGACCCTCGGCTTTACGTCCCCAACAGCTGCAAGCCCCCTGTCTGCCGGTGGCTTCTCGGCAGCCCATCAGTGTGAAAAGTCAAGTCTACTTTAGTGAAGGTCAAAATGTCTTTTCGTTTCCTTAATCTCTGAAATGAGGACATCTAGTGGTGGATGCTTTTCATTTCAGGAAATGGAAATTGGGGAGTCTACATCTCCATGGAACTCTACATTTATTCCATCCTCACCATCATTACTTAAAATTTTATATTCTATGGCTAGACTAGCCCTTACATACTAAGGTTATTCTGAAATTAAATCATCATTCCTTGCTTTTTGGCTGACAGTTCTCGGAAATACAGTTAGACATCAATTAGTAATAAAAAAAGACCTTTTCAGCCAGGAGAGCACTTGTCAAAATGTGAAGCCTTGTGTACTTCTGGAATGAAATGAAGAAAAGATAAAAATCACAACTTCATGCTCCAATAAAAAAAACAGCATTTAGAAGAAGCTGGGATGTTGCCTGTCAAAGATAGATTGGTAAGGTGTGACTCAAATGTTGAATGCTCAGGAATTGAGTTGTGCTTGCAATGCAAAGGTATTTGGAAAAGCAGTCATGGGAAAACTATGATATTTTTAGTAACTGGCACAATTCTGGAGTGCTGCTTGCAGTGAGATGTGAAAGGATGAAGCAATGCAGGTGCATGTGAAGGTCATGGCTCATTTCTTAACTGAAAGGGTCTGCAGCAGCAGAGATGCAAGAGAAGAGTTCTTACCACATGTGAATAATACAGATTCTGATTATAAAGCTACAGTAGGGGAGGGTGAGAAACAAGAGTACTTGAGAGGCCACTTTGAAGTGTTTGGTGCTGGAAGGGGAGGAGGAGGACATCTGCCTCTTGAGGAAGTACTGCAATGGATGATGCCTGTAAAGGACATGGCTGTGTAACATGGGCCTGGAGAGGCACGGCATGAAGAGCTCTTGCAGGACTGGCAGGGCACCAGGGAGACAGCCTTTGGCAGCCCTGCCACGTCTGTTTTTTCTCCCTGTGTCTCTGAGAAGGTGCAGCCCGCTATCCCCAGCAGCTGAACCCCAAGCAGTCCCCGTGGTTGCTGCCACAGTCGGCCTTGGGACCAGGGGCAGGAACCAGGTGTGGGATCAGGCGCAGGAAGGCTCCAGTGGTGACGGCGCAGGCAGCAGAGACGCTAGCAGCTCCGGGCTCCGTCACGCCAGACCCCACAAGCCAGCACACCACTGGGGTGCTCCATCCAGCCGGGGCCCGCAGGCGGCCCGAGGGTCACCTCCCGCGGGGCTGCCGGGCCGCCAGCCCAGACAGGGCCACTGTGGGCGCGGCCCGGCTGCGGAGGCGGGCCCGGCCCTCCTGACGGGCCCTCCCGACGACGGAGCGCCGAGCTCCCGCCTGGAGAGCAGGGGAAAGGGGTCAGCAGAACACTTCTGGGCTGCAGGGAGGCGCAGCAGCCGAGAGGAGCTGCCCGTCTGTGGTGAGGAGGGTGAGTAGAGAGCAAAGAAGTAGGAGTGGGGTGGAAGTGAGGTGCTGACAGGGATTGGTGTATCTGATCCCTTATGTGCTTGTATAGACACTAGTGCTGTGTGATGGTGCAGTATAAATATGGGGCTGGGACCCTGAAATGATGGCCAGGCTATGGGGCTGCTCTGCTGAGAGGAGCCATGGTCAGTGCAGGTGCGTGTCACGAACCCCTGAGGGAGGATGATTTTGTACGTGGATATACGTGACCGTGTACGTTACTGTGTTTATGGGTACTTGGGCATATATAGATAATTTTAAAAAATAAAGAACACAAAGAAAAACGGTAAAACTAATACTGCTAGTTAGCTCTGTTCCACTTTCTTTGGAAACAGATGGTGGCTGTAGTTACTGGCTGCATCTTTTCACTTGAACGTTTTTAGTCAACTCCTGGTGATGCCTTCAAGGCATCACTGGTAGCATCTTAGTTTTTCCAGGGTTGGAAGAGTGAGTGTTAGCCTCCTGTTGTCAATTAAAGTTACTTCTCAGGACCTTTTGGAGGAGTTGTGAGTAAAAATACCTCTTGCCAACAGAATGAGTGCCACATCAGCCACGAGCTGTGCCTTGCCACCACTGCTTGGGCCTGAGCAAGAGGAGCACGAGGGCTCGGAGACACATATGTCTGTTTTGTGGTATGCAGGGCAGCTGGCAATTACTTACTATGATACAGAAGATTGCTCAGTCTACTTCATGCCTGAGATACCTGATAATGAAGACCTCAAGCTACTGCAAAAAGTGATTGAGGAACTTAATCCTCAATGCATAGTGACCAGTGCAAAACAGGACCAGAATATTGCCAAATTCCTGGCCAACCTAACAGCTACTGCTGGTGATAAAGACATAGGAAAACCAGAAATTGTCCTGTTTCCTAACATCGATTTTGGTCTAGAAGTCAGCAAGCAACGGATCCTATCTAGGCAATTTCCATTTATCCCATCTCATATGACTGCAACAGAGAAAATTCTCTATTTGTCCTCAATCATCCCTTTTGAGAGTCCACTCATGATACGAGCCTTAGGGGGTCTCCTTAAGTTTCTAGACAGGAGACGGGTTGGAGTTGAGCTTGAAGACAGCAGTGTAGCAGCTCCTATTTTGGCCTTTAAAAAATTTGTGCTCTCAGATACTGTAAATATGGACCAAGACACTTACTGTGTCCTGCAGATATTTAAAAGTGATATCCATCCTTCTGTGTACAAGCTATCCAGTGGACTAAAAGAAGGATTTAGCTTATATGGAATTTTAAACCGTTGCAGATGCAAATGGGGAGAAAAACTGCTGAGGTTGTGGCTCACACGACCTACCCGGAACGTGACAGAGCTGAACAAACGGCTAGATGTTATCAACTTCTTCCTGCTGGCTCAGAACCATGAAACAGTCCTCACTCTTCAAAACTGCCTCAAGAATATTAAAAATGTGCCTCTTATTTTAAAGAGAATGACTCTTTCCAACACAAAAGTTAGTGACTGGCAAGCACTGTATAAGACAGCGTACAATGCAGTGTGCCTTAGAGACACGTGTCGTTCTCTGCCCAACACTATTGAACTTTTTCAGACTATTTCCCGTGTCTTCACTGATGATCTGCACTACATTGCTAATCTAATCAGCAAAGTGGTAGACTTTGAAGGCAGCCTCTCAGAGAACCGCTTCACCGTTAGACCTAATGTAGATGCCACTATTGATGAGAAGAAACGAAAGCTGATGGGACTGTCAGACTTCCTTACAGAAGTGGCACGAAAAGAACTGGAGACTTTGGACAATCGTATTACCTCCTGTAGTGTGATCTACATTCCTTTGATTGGGTTCCTTCTGTCCATTCCACGCCTACCAAATATGGTGGAGAAGAGTGACTTTGAAATTGAAGGCTTGGACTTCATGTTCTTGTCAGAGGATAAACTGCACTACAGAAGTGCCCGGACCAAGGAGCTAGACAGCCTGCTGGGTGACTTGCACTGTGAGATCAGAGACCAGGAAACACTCATCATGCACCAGCTGCAGACAAGGATCTTGGAGAAATCTGAAGTACTTAACAGTGTGATCGAGTACACTGCACACCTGGATGTGCTGCTAGCCTTGGCAGTGATGGCCCGGGAGAATGCCTATTGCCGACCTCGCTTTACTCACCGCCACGGCTTCCACATCAAGGATGGAAGACATCCACTCATGGAACTATGTGCAAAGACTTTTGTGGCCAATCCTGTGGACAGTGGTGAGGCTACCAGACGAATAAAGATCATCACAGGGCCCAACTCATCTGGAAAGAGTGTTTACTTAAAGCAAGTAGGTCTTATAGTGTTCATGGCTCTGATTGGCAGTTACGTCCCTGCAGCAGAGGCAGAGATTGGAGTAATTGATGGAATTTACACAAGAATCCACAGTAGGGAATCAGTTTCTGTAGGGCTCTCCACGTTCATGATTGATCTTAACCAGGTTGCCAAAGCTGTAAACAATGCCACAGAGAGGTCCCTGGTACTCATTGATGAGTTTGGTAAAGGGACCAACACACTGGACGGCCTGTCCCTTCTGGCTGCTGTCCTGAGGTACTGGATCAGACAAGGAACACAGTGTCCACAGGTCTTTGTTTCCACTAACTTTCACAGTTTAATGCAGCTAGAACTCCTGCCTGACACACCTCTTCTGGAGTACCTGACCATGGAGACTCACCAGGATGGAGAGGAGTTGATATTTTTCTATCAGATCAAACAGGGCATGTCCACTGTTAGTCATGCTGCCAACATCGCTGCATTAGCAGGAATGCCAGCTAAAATTATTGAAAGAGGAGTGGAAGTATCAGAATTGATTCGCAACGGAAAACCTATCAAACGTCTTGATCATCCTTCAAAAGGTGATAGGATGGAAAAATGCAAGTCTGTTGTGGAAAAGTTTCTTCGCATAGACCTTGACGATCCCCAAGTGGACTTGGAAGAGTTCATGTCTAAAGAGGTGCTGCCTTCTGCAGCCTCAGTCCTGTAGCAAGGGTATGTGTAAATGCATGGAGTGCATCATATCTACCATGGAGAGTTTAGTACTTTAAAGAATGATCACTATGACATAACACCTCACAGGACATTTAGCTTGTAACAAACTGTCTGTAGTTATGTCTTTCCTTCTTCTTGTAGTTTAACCAAGTACTTACATATCCCTGCAATATGGTGTACCATACAAGTGTATGAAGAGAGGAGAAATTTTAAGAACCTCTCCCAGCTGTTGGGTCACCCAGTTTGTGCATTTTCTGTCCCTGTTGTTCAAACCTACGATTAAAAAATATACTGCAGAAAAATCACAACACATTTCTACTGGTCTTAGAAGACTATGAAAGGAAAGTGTTTATTGTTCCATATTGCCAAAGTGATGGTTTCAGCCATTTTAGGATCAGCATCAAAGATTCCAAATAAATATGTGCTTCAGACTCTTGTATCAGCAAGTAATAGTTGTCACAATACAAACCACTGACATAGAGGCTGATAAATGGAAATACAAAGGAATTTAACGTCTCTGCAGCTTTTCTTATACCAGCTTTTCTGTCCAAAATGCCCGAGATGCCAGGATTTGTTATAAAAAGAATGCTGGTGGTCAGAATCAGTGGGGACTGATAAATAGAAGTGCCTTGGTTTTACTGAGAACTGCTCTCTTCTTTAAGGTCCTGTATGATACAACTACGTGTCTATGCCACATGGGTATAAATAAAGGCAAAATTACAAATCTAGGAATTTAAGAAAGAAATTCACATTTTCTCTTCTATTTTCAATTATTAACATTTGAGGATTAATACCACAAAGGGAGGATTCCCTTTCACTTCTCTCGTCATGCAGCGGATCTTTATTGAACACAGTATTTTATGGACGCATATGCAAGAAAAATTCATTGACAAATTAATGACACAAGAGCCATATCTAAATACTATCAAAGCAATAACCTTTCCTGCAGCCTGAGTGCCTGAGATTCCTCATGTAAATAAGACAGAGGAGACATTACATAGCTTATTGTCTGCCAAAACTTGCTCTAACCACATAATGGCTAATAAAAGACATACTACATCTCTCATCTATATGTCATTTCAAGAAGCCAAACATATTAATGTGACATAAACTGAGAGAAAATTTACATGAAAAAATATTAAATCTCTTCATAATTATCAGTATTAAACATGTTATCTGGTATATCTGGCTGAAGATAGCAAAAAGATGAATGACAGCACACATCAAAAAGATCTGAAATTGGAGATACTGCTTTGGCTTTGTTTCAGTGTGGAATTTCCTCCTTGATGATGAGGGGAACTATTATTATTATTACAAAATAAATACCTTATGTTATTTCTGTATGAAACTGGAAAGTGACAGAAATTTAACCTAATTTACATTCAAAAATACAATAATAAATTACTGAATCATGCATTTAATGCTGTTTCCAGGGCAATCATAATAATACTGTCTGCATAATAATATCTGGTATCTTGATGATGTTACCATTGAAGTGAATGGCAACAGTGAATCAGGCCTTGTACAATGCTTGCAAGTGTTGCAAATACAAACATTTTTTCACTAATATGTTCTCTTTTACTAACTACACATACAGCATCCTAAAGATACACCGTACAAAAGAAAATAATATACAAAAGATTCATAATTTATATTTTTGGCATTTTTTGTTGTCAACCACTGTCTAGGCTAGGGATATACCCTGCACTAATTAAGCAGATGTCACCAGAGCAATTTAGCTGTCAGTCATTTTCTTATGACATTCATTTCACAGTATTTGCAGTTCTGGCAGTACTAGGTATCGAAGGACCTCCAAACATCATACAGCTTTTATGAAGTGTGCCTCTCAGCATACCCTGAAATAAACAGGAATCTGGACAAATGAAAAACACAAGGCTTGTGACTGACTAGTGGCAACTTAGCAGGCAAGTGAGGGAAGCAGGAATAGAAACATTATCTTCAAATGCAAAACTCCAGTTGCTTCTTTTTTTGTCCTTCATTGGGTTCTTTGCATAGAAGATAATAACACTCACTCAAGATTCTTATCATTCAGATAATACTGGAAATAGCTAAATATGTGCAGGTAAATTATATCCCTTTGTCTCCTTCCACAAGGACATCTAGAAGCACACTATACCTCCTGATTTTGGGGAAGTTTTCAGTGGCACGTCTAATCCGAGAAATGTCCAGCTAAGCATGAAGAGTAAGTTGGTCCCACTTCTGAGTAGGTAAATAAGTCCTTTAATCTGAGAAGCTGAAGGGGGTACAGTAAACCAGATAGCTCTTTTCTAATCCACTTCATTTTAAACTTTTATCCTTTATTAATATCTGTTTCCAAGTTTTTTTAGATTTACCATTTTTAGCTTAATGATGTGCCTTCAAAGTGAAAAACTGATTTCTTGAGACCTTCACTAGTTCTGAATTCTCAAACTTTTTGCTTTGTAAATACAATTTTTAACTTTGGAGAAGTTAAAATCTCTTCAGAATATATGCATTTCAAAATGCCTACAGTTATATTAAGGTTTAAAAAACAGATTTTTTTTTTCTCAAAATGTAACTTTGGTGGAATTTAGATGTCACTGAGAGGAGGGTGACTTAACAGAATATTGTTTCAAATAAGGAAGCTTACATTTAAAAATTAAATTAATATAGTTATAAAGCTATGGCTGGGAACTAAACCACTTTAGTACTATTTGCTCTTTTATAAGCTTGCTCATGTAACCTTCATCCAGTTCCCTTTTCTTGCTTTTCATATTGTTGTACGATCTAAAAATGCAATTTAGACATTGTATTAAAATGTACTGCAAAATAATTATTCCTTTTATGATACATATTTTTATTTACAGTTTTCTCCAAATGCATGAAACTATCATACTAACTGCATGAACACAATGAAAGAAAAAATTATATTAAGGACTGATGCCTATGCCTGACACTAAACTGACAAAGAAAAATGTACAGATTTTTTAATACGTAGTATCTTTCTATACAGTAGATCATATGCATTATCCAGCTTTATGGAGGGCTCAGGAAGATGATTTGGAATGACATTGACCTGGTTCTGTCAGCAGCAGTGAATATCAGAACACAGAAAGGATGTACCCTGGCTAATATTTCATGGAAGGTAGATAAATGTAAATGAAACAAACAACCAGCCAAAACCAACAAAAACAACAAAACAGCAAAAACCCCACCCTGATTGTCTCAGATGTTTTAACCAGTTAAATCACAGAACTGCTGATATTCTAGAAGATCTGTGGATTTTTAAAATTAGCATTTTAAAAACCCAACTGTCAATGCAAGCAAAAGCTTCTGTGAGTTTACAAATTTAGTATCTATCATATACCACCTGCATGCTGTGGATAAGTCCTTATTTCTGTTTTAGAGCAAGTATGCATACCCTCGGATTTTCTTGATGTATCTCAAATCTCACTACCTTCTTTTTACTGATTTCAAAATACTACTTAATTCAAATATACACCTTCAGCATTTTTAGAGATATTCCTAATTAAATTTTAAAGTATTTTTTTAATGCCCACTATTAAGGAAAAAAATCAACTTAAAAGATAAGTATTATGTACTTTAATTCTTACTTAAAATTTTTTTTTCTGAAAATTATTTTCCTAGTCAATGCTAAAGGATCACATAAAACATTCTATGCAATGTCAGTAAAAAAAAAATCTATGGACATATACCTAGTGTTAAATAATAGTCTTACAGTTAAATTAGTATGAAATAAAAAACAGGTACACAAGTATTGCTTCTATGTATTTTAATCACAGTTGTATCCTATTTTCATGCATTTGTGTATTTTGTCAAAAAAACTAATAAATAGACAAGAAATAACTACCTGCAAGAGATAATATAGAAGATATATTAATATATTTTATCTGTATATTAATGTAGTTTTTCCTCATTACCCTGAAAGTCACTAAAGTATATTCAGTAGAGGGAACTAACAGCTTGCCTACTATGCATAATCCAAACAGAAATTCCACTGTTTATTTGCTCATTTTCCCCTATACAGTAACAAAACTCTGCAAACAAACTGCATGCAGACAATCTACCCCCTAATGGGAATTCTGTAACTCTGAACAAGTACTTTTATCCTTCGGTCTTGCCTAATTTCCCAGCAGAAAACAGACCATTATATTACTGCACCAAGAATATCAGGAGTGGTAAATTACAGTACAGGACTATTGTTTATACAGTAGATACATTCATTATTTCTTAAAAAAACAAGTATTTTAAAGTTTTACCTCTTCAGCTGGTTACAAAGTAGAAAGTGTGATGCTATAGCATAAACAACGCTTTGTCCATCTCCAAATTAAACTCTCTAGATTGCTGCTGAGCTGTGTGAAATGTGAGCTCACCTGCTTACGTAGCTCTGCTGATTTTGACAACTTCATGAAGGTCAGATGTGGTTTAAAAGCCCTTTCTTCTCCTGTCATGATCCCCTTTTCTTGAAATATCATCTTCATAGTCTCTGATGGGAGGAGAAAAGTGTGAAAGTACAAAGATATTATATAATATAATTCTTAAAATGTGCTTTCAAATTTTAGTCATGGCTCCTTCACATGGAAGAAAAAAAATGAGAAATACCAAAAGACAGGGAGATTTCTACTTAATTTCAAAGGTACATATTATTTCTTCAGAGGTATCTATTATTTCATGTGAAAATGGTCTTATATTTGCAGTTAATATCAGTTAAATAATGGCAATTAGCTGTTCATGCTGTTTGATTTTGCTATCAAAATAGGAACTCAACATTAGCACTGTTCAGGAGTCACTCTCAGTGCAAGTGTGGGAAACTTCAGGAAAACTCTGAGTATGTAACAGAATTCTCTATTCAAACCCACTATTCTGTGGTGAATTCTATTATCTGTATTTGGGTAATCTCCCACTCAGAACAGAGGAAATTTGGAAGTGAAAGCTCTAAGTTTTGGCACTGGATTTACATGCCAGCATTAGAGAACATATCAGGTACGGTGATGATTTTTGTTTGGGTTTTAAAGCTTCACTTTTGCCTTCTAAGGTAATTTCCTACTTTTAATGTACACTTTTATCTGTTTACAATCCAGACCAAAGCAGCTCTGCAACACTGACCTAGTTTACTTTTTCCCCAACTCATCTGCCCAATGTAGTGTTTAATTTCCTGGAAATAAATTTCAGTGTAACTTTTGAATTATGTTCCATGGTTTTTTTAGATTAAATACTTTCAACATGAAAAATTTCTGTTCGAAAAACCGTTTAGATAAAATTGAAAAAACCTGTGGTAAAATGATACTGGAAAATAGAGTATTTCTATTACTGCAAAACCTTTTTTTTTTTTCTTTGCAAGTACAACTTCCAGTTTTTCACTAGGTGTAGGTCTTGCTGACTCATACAACCAAACTAAAATCAAAATGGGAAAAAATTATCAATCCTACCACATAAATTTAATCAGCCCTTAACATAACAATGTGTGTTCATTTAAATGTATTTTTTTTTTGCTTGATAGTTCCAACAGTCATTTTTCTCCCACCAGGAAGAAACAGCATCACACTGGGAAGCAAACAACACAAGTACAGCTGACCTACTTGTATTATCTTAAATTTTGTCTGTGGGAGACATTTCTAAATTTACACTGAATCCCCACTAAACTTTCTGGCTCCTGTATCTGTTCTCTGAACAGCACAATTTGGGGACCCATTGACACTGATGTTCCAGCAAGGGGTAAATCTTACCAGACCCAGATTTATGCTACTATGTGATGTTCTGAGTCAGTTTTGTGCACAGTAGTCTTTGTTTCCCCTCTAAAAGCTCCATTTTTTTTTCTGCCATCACATCTGAGGCCCTGCAGTCTTATCTCACACTCTGCAATTAGGACCTGTGCTGATGAAGATTTGCACCTCTCCAGGTGTCCCCTCCTAACTCCAGTAAGAGCTCAGTATCACAGCAGAGGTTTGCCAATGTGCCTCTGATCACGGGACTATGAACCCAGGGATCTCATCCGGGCAGACGGATCACACAGTGCTGTGACTGTGTGGGAATTGGGTGGGACAGCTGGGCACCTACACTTCACACTGCTGAACAGCAACCGCAGGCCTGCCTGTCTTCATTTTGTGCTAAATAGCTTTGTTCAATATGTGTTCTATTTATCTTTCCAAACTCCTCTTTCATACCTGCCAATTCTAATCAAAAATACCAATGAAAACCTGGGTGAGAGGAAAAAAGCACACAGAGAGAGACTGCAGTTTAAAATTTAACAGATTTATGTGTGTGTAGGTCTACACACGTTCTCATGGGCATCAGGCTTCTCACACAGCTTAGTCGTGGCATAGACATATTAAACATCACAGGCTCAAGACACTGGGCTTGCTGGGACTACAGATAGCCCCGGTTTTGTAGAATTTGACATGTACAGAAAGTGTGACATTTTACTGGTTAAGGTGACTTATGAACATAATTAACACAATGTTTCCTTCTTCAAAACGAATGAAAATAGAAAGAAATCTGAGTAAGTGGAGGGGAAAAAAAGAAATAAAGAGAAATGTTTTCCTGAGAGCACAGTTAGGTTACAAGATAATGTAATGCTATTAATATCCATGCAGCTCTTTGAAGAAATGACTACAAGAAGGGATTTAACGGAAACTGGGAAGGACACATGGATGCTGTGGGCAAGAGAAAGTTCTAGGCTTGTGAGACAGCATAAAAGTGGATTTGTCTACTGGCAGATACACAAAAGTTAAAGTTTATGATGGGTATTGCCTAAACTGAAAGGAATTTAGAGGCCAGTGATGAGAAAAATAGACAGACAATGCCCAAGGGTCTTGACAAATGAGTATCTTCCATTTTTCCTCCTGACATTATCATTACTACTTAGACTGAAAAATCAAACAAAATCTATATTTTCCTTTATTAGCCTCAGGCTGACTGATGTTTGCAGCTTCAAAGTATACCCTAGAAATGTTAAAGCTATTTTTACAAGCTCAATGACTTCCTGGAACAAATTTTTGGACAGCTTTCAGACTGCCTTTCATGCAGTTTGAAGTACTCTGTAATATCATTTTGTACCTCATTTTTATAATGTCAAAATTACTGAATGTCATCTGCCTCTTACATTGGACACAGCTGAATCCATTAGACAACTCTTTCCCTATAATTAGAATGGCAATGTGATATATGAAGCTTACTCAGAGCCACTTTACATGGGAAAAGCTCAAAAATTCAACAGCTAGGTCAATACAGAACAATTGGTAGTAAAATTGCATATGGAGCCATATTCCATAATACAAATGGCCATCTTCTTTCCCAAGATTTCATTAGCTACAGAAACCTGCTACGTATGTATGTTTATTAACAGACTACTAATTTCTGCTTGTCTTAAAAACCATGTTCCTTCAATTAAAAGGTTTATAATTTAGAAACAGTATTCTGTCTTTTTATTGAATTTCTTTTACTTTACACTTGGAAATGAAGAAAAGCTGAGCATAGATCACTTACAATTAGAACTGCCATGTTAAGCCACATTAAAATTATTAAGTTCTTAGGATTTTTTAAGAGATGGGCCCAAAGGTAAGCGAGAATCAAGCCAATTTCCCAATATTTCCTCCACTGCTCCTTGGTTATGTATTAGTTAGGCTTTTCTACAGTGAGCTGTCACTGTCTCAGACCACTGCCATGTACCAGCAAGCCATACTGTTATTTCAAGCACTCATCACGAGTATGTGTGGGTTGTTCTGTTTCTCTCCATCACCACACACATATACGGACGAAAGATGAGTTCTTTCATAAAGTAAGACCCATGGAGCAGCTGGGCCAAGCAATCTCTACTTTGTGCACATATGTCAGTACATAAGGTAAGCCTTACAAGACAGCGACAATGTGAAGGCAAAGTCCGAAACTGAAATAGAAACGTAAGTAGAACTTCCTAATAAACCTTGCTTCTTTTACTGGCTTCAATCCATTCTAGTACTTCCTATAAATTTGTTATGATCACGAAAAGAAGTGAGTGGGAGTACCTTCTTTTAAACCACAATAAGCATATTGCTTCATTTTAATGAGCTATTTATCAAAATAGAGAGAATGTAGATTAAGATCTAAAAGCATTTGCTGCCCTTGTTTTCAGTATGATTTCAGAGAATCATATTTCCAGTCCCACCTAACTAAACAACATCAATTTGGACTATCACCTTTTTGTTTGCTTTGTACAAATCAGTTGCTCTAATGGAAGATTACAATACCTTTGAGTTTCCAATTTTTTCATCATGTGAAATGACCGAAGAACAGCTGACAAGAGGCAAAATTCATTTATCATGGCTTCAGCCATCTGTAACTAAAGTGAACTAAATTAACTGAATTAAACTATTTCCCTAGGCTGTTTGAAGTGAGGGCAATATAATTCACCCTCAAATGGATGCTAAATGTTTGGTTTCACAATCTTTAAAGAAGCTCTTAAACTATCATCCTTGTCAAAATAGACTGTTCCTCTCCAGCCCCATGCCTGCCTCTGCTCCTATCTTTCATGCCAACAGTTATGTAGCTATACAGTAAACTGCAGGGGGGAACTGAATAGGCTAAAAATTAGCCGGCAAAGATAAAAATGTTAATTTTACCAGAGCTGAATTCACCATGTGGCTGCACAAAGGGGTCAGATTGCTTTGGTATGGTGGCAATGTAAGTTTATGCTTGAGTAAAGCTGTAATGTATCTAGAGAAGAAGATGGGCAGTATGACTCGCATTCCATTTCTCTCTCTATCTAGTGTGGAGTGTTAGGAAATCAATTCAGAGAGATTAGACCAAATGTCATTTATACATAACTAAAGTTAAAGAAAATTACTAAGTTAGTTGTACTGCACATCAGCCTAACTGACTGTTGTGCTACAGTGCACTCCTAACTGTACTAAAATATTTAAGCCAACAAATCAACATTTCCGAAAAACAAAGCAAATGAAATATTTGTATGTCTAAACAGAAGAGTAACTTTTCTGTTCATGAAATACAAGCTCCCTCTCATGGTCAGATCATAACATGCATCATTAATCCACAAAGTCAAAATCTGCAAATCCTGCAGGCAAAAAACAGGATTCACTTACTCACTTCTATCAGCTTCAAGCAGCATTTACAAAATAGTTATCAAAATAAAAATCAAAACCAAGCAATTCATTACCTTTTCCAAATTCACTTAGTACTTGTGCTGGTTTGGGCTGGGATAATTTTCTTCATAGTAGCTAGTATAGGGTTATTTTTTGGTTTTGTGCTGAACAGAGGGTTGATCGTTCAGGGATGTCTTGGTTACTACTGAGCAGCGCTTGCACAGAGCCAGGACCTTTCCTGTTTCTCAGCCCACCTCTCCAGCAAGCAGGCTGAAGGTGCACAAGGAGCTGGGAGAGGACACAGCTGGGACAGCTGATCCCAACTGACCACAGAGATATTCCATACCATGTGGTGTCATCCTCACCACATATAGTGCTGGGGAAAGAAAAAGGAAGGCAGATGGCATTTGTCTTCCCAAGTCACTCTTAGGCATGATGGAGCCATGCTTTCCTGGTGATGGCTGAATATGTGCCCATGGGAAGGGGTGAATGAATTCCTTGTTTTGCTTTGTTTGAGTACACGGCTTTTACTTTCCCTATTAAACTGTCTTCATGTCAACCCACAAGTTTTCTCACTTTTACTCTTCTGATTCTCTCCCCCAAATGGCTGGGGAAGAGTGAGCTAGTGGCTGCGCGGGGCTGAGCCGCCAGCTGGGACTAAACCACAACAGTCCTTCAAATATTCTGTGGTGAAGCAAAGCATAAGAAAAAGAGCTTTTTTAAAAGTCCTGTCAGTGTGTATGTCACTGTAAGTGCACGATTTCTAAAAAGACTTTCACAAAGAGTTATTAAAATACTCCTCAAACCTCGGTCAGAACAGTTTAGCACTATTCCTGGTAGATAATTAAATTATGCTAATGTCTTTTAATGGATTTTTGGGAAGTGACTAGCAAATCAGAACAAACAGAAGATTCACATTAGCTCTGCTTTTCCTGGACTTTCGTCTCTGGCAAACCTACATTTACACTGGTATTAGCAGACATGCAATGACCACATTCAGATGTTATTATTATAAAAAAATTTTCTGTATTATTTATGGAACTAAATGGTGCCCTACCATTTAGAAGCTAATTTAACTTCATCTGTTTTCTATTGCCTGTGTTATCAGTATTTCTCCTTCATTCATGTACAACACAAAATAACACATGAAATCAAAATTCACCTTAGAACATAGCAGAAGCCATACAGAATCTTGAAGTAGCAAAACAGTGATTCCTTAATAAATTAAACTTAGGTCTTTGTAAAAGGTCAAACCAGCTGCACTTCAGAAATGCAACTAATGAACTGCTAGAGAAAACACTGTATTAATAAAGACCTTTTCAATTTTTCCCTCTGTACTGGACTGCAAAGAGGTAGCATGACAGCAGCAGTCTTTGCTATTCTGCAAAATGTCCTATATGGGTTATTGCACTGTTAAAAAATGGTGTGACCTCACATTCCTCAGAGCACAAAAGATAATTCATCAATACTGAAAAACTCTTAAAGAATCTTTCCAAGGAATAGTTGGAATTGCCGGGATGGTTTTAAAGGACACCAATGAATTACAGACAGTACTGTTCTTTGAGAATTTTTATTAAATATCTGTAAACAACATAGTTTAAGTATAGACTCATAGGCAGATAAAAAATAAGACCAAAACAAGGTAGCATGGAGTCTTTACATCTTATTTGCACTATGTTTTTTACATATACTAAATAAAAAGTTATCAGAGAACAGTACTGTCTGTAATTCACTAACATCTTTTTGAACTATGCAAAGTAGTCTAGGAAATTAATTATGTAGCATTTACAGCTGTTAAAGGTAAATTAATATTGACTAAATTAGCACCAACTTATCTTTGTGCTCCATTCTCATTTAGGTTGTCAAGAAGTCTTTGAAACATTTCAACTAGATTGGCAAGTTGTACCTGCTATTTCCTTAAGTAGTGTTGTATGATCATTTTCTGCCAAATTCACAAATCCAACTTGATTTCTGAAGTGATCAATTCCTTGAAAAGACAAATCCACTCTTTTTCCTTTCAGGAGATCGTCTACAAAAACCTTGCTGTCTGAAAGAGCACCAACTGCTCTGTCAAGAGGAAAGAAAATATCAATGGCAAATATATTTCTGCTGTTAATATTGCTATTAATCATTATATCAATAAATGTAACAAAGGTTTTTTAGCATCAATTTATTATCTACTATGGTACTTTTGCACTACCTCTTATCAGTTGTTGTTGTTATTATTACTACCACCTTTTTATAAAGGTAAAGTAGTTCATACGCTATGCTGTAAAACCATACAAATAATAAGGCAGACTTATCAAAAGAGTTTATCTCAGTCCTCAAGGTATCCAGATACTAAGATGACAGTGTCCCTATTACTTTGTGCATCCCATTTAAATAAGATTACTCAGAAGTATTTAGTTTTCCATTTTTAAATTAATTAACTTTTTTCTTCTCCTGATAGGTCAATTGAACCAAGATTCTGCTTCAGTCAAAGTTACTGTAGTGTGTTAGTTAAATTACAAACAGATGTGACATTACATATATTATGATAAAATTATGTGGAAATTACAATTAAGCTCATGGAGAACTGTTATTAAAAGAGGTACTATCTCAATTTATGCCTACTTTCTGTAAGAGCTAAGAGGCATGCACACAATAACTGCAATAACAGGGTACAAGCCTGGCAACCTTTTAATAATCATCTTAATTAGCCACATCAAGTGTATATACAATTACATGAAATAATTGTTTTGACCTCCACTTAAAGTGATTCAAATGCTAAACAAAAACCACATAAACATTCTTAGTGTTTTCTAAAAGATGTCTCACATCTCACGGTTTTAATTCTATTCAACAAAACTGAATTTAATCTTTTCCCCAAACCGATGCAGACATTATAAACGCTAGATGGCAGTAATAGGTTAAAAACACTCAAATGAGGCATTTTTACTTTTTCTGTCCTAGCTGGATGAAAGCAATCACCATGATTTCTACAGCAGGTTAAATTATTTCATTTAAGCCTGTGCAATTACAAGAATCTATACACATTTCCATTGTTTTTAACAAGGTGGACTCTTGGTGTGAACTATGCATTAACTGGAACCTAAGCCAGGTTAAGAAACACATGAAGGTTGATTACATGACAAAATACTCTTCCATTGATAGAGCCCTCCTGTGGTCTTTTTAGAGGGCTTTTATCTACAAGCTAGAAGAACTTTAGCTCCTTTATAACCATTTTAAACAACAATGCCATTACTTGTTCCTTGGAAAAGATATTTTACTTCAAGCATACTCTCTGTCACTTACCCACCTTCTTATCACTGTTGGACAAGCCTGTTCCTGTGTCTTCCCTACGTGGTGTACTTCAAGACCTTTCAAGAACACCATCTAATACTGGTTCTACCTGTCAGATTACTTCACACGTAAGCAGGAATAGATTTATTTACCAACATGAACCTAAAAATTGGTCCAAAACAAGTACAGGTATTTCAAATGCTAAGTTAAAGCTTGCAGAGGGCTTTAAAGTAGTGATTCATGCATGTATCTAAAATCCATCTCTGGATTTTTTACATATGAGAACTAGTCCACAGAAAGTCATGGAAAGCTCTGTTCCTCAGCTGAACAAAGATTTATATTTCCATGCTGTAGGGTCTGCTGCAGAACTCACTGACCAGCCCAAGTCTACCTGATGAGTTCTGTGAAAGGTCAATCCACACAGTGCAGTGTGCTTTCAGTTTAGCACTGCGGCATCGAAGATTAGTTCTACTTTTTCTTTTACATATAATCTTGCAAACACTAAAATGTGTAGAAAAATAGTTGTCATCTCACTCTAGCTATCTTGTCTTTTGTATTCTATCAACCACTTCATAACACCTAACAACAGCTTTGTAAGTATCATGCACAAGGACAAACATTTCCACTGAAGTCAACAGCAAAAAACACAACAGTGGCATTTTTTGTTATTCCATACCAAATAGTATTTACAATGCCATCTAGCAATTACACTCACTGCAACTAATCAACAGAGATACTCAAAAAGTTTACAAGCGCTTTGATCTAAAGTGGAAAAAGGAAATTTCAAAAAAAATACTTAAACAGCATATTCTAAGTGAATACAAGCTAGAATTATAGAAGCAGTGCCTATTTTCCTTCTATGTTGTTATAATGTCAATATTGTAGTACTTAAAATTCACGACATTTCTTTTTAGAAATTTCTGAGTTTTAATTTTGATTACTTGTTAGAAAAATCTCACAAAAAAAGCCAAACTCAATTCTTTCAGTTCTGTTACTTGTAATGAAACGGTGAGATTCACAGTCTTTGACAGAAAACTAGGAAGAAAAGCTTGACACAATAACCTCATAATTAGGCATTTACTGTGAAGGCAGGCATCCTGATTTCTAGCACCTGATCCCATGACTATGCACACAGTTAGCACAGAGTAGAACATCTTTGCTTGAAGGGAGTGCTGCCATGACTCCTGAGTGCTTGCTTTCTTTCTTTCTAGTTTCAAAATCTCACATTCTTGACTTCATACAGTCCTACAAAAAGACATGTATCCTGTGTTCATGAAGGCTACAGTCAATCAGTTAGGAAACTCGCGTGGGAATTGCAGGTCTGGATTCCCTTAGAAAGAGTGGACTAGAATACAGATCTTCCATTTTCAGGGTGAAAGCTGTATGTACTAAAATACCACACAAAGGGCTTTGTGCTGAATTGAATGTTATGTTTAGCACATTCTTATCACGCATTTGACTTCAAATAGCATTCAACACATTTCATTTCTGTATAGACAGAGGCACTATTGTGCAAACACAGTTGCAAAACTGTAGATATCTAAGTAACTTAATGGATCCAAACCTAAGGATCTGTGCAATCTCAGATACCCAGCTGACTAGCTGCACTTTGTTTGAGAGATTACTTTCCCCCTATATTACACACAGGTTCTTTTGCCAGCCTGGATCTTGGTTTCTTTCCATTAAAAATTGGTGAAGCAAGAAAAAGGAAAATTCAGCATTTTACTCTGAGTTCTCCCAAAAGATTAAACAAAACACATCAGTTATGAAAATTTAAAAAAAAAAAAAAACATTTAAAAGAACATGCAATCTAGAATACCTGAGGATAGCTGAGCTAGAAACCTATAGGAGGCATCTGGCCAGGGAAGGGGTGAATCTCTGAGGAAGCTGCTGCTGACTAGAGGACAGTCCTGATTGCCTGGACTGTAGAGTTCTGCTGGGAGAGGCAGAGAAGAACTCTGTAAGTCAGTGCTTCGGTGGCATTCAGACAGTGAAAGCTAAGAAGGGGCTCACAGAGTAGCAGAACATCCTGAATTTGAGAATATTTGTTTTGGTACACAGTTTTGGACTCTTTAAAAAACACTCATGAGGAGGCACATATGCTTTGAGGTATCATCCCACGTTCCCTTTTTTAAAAGTTCATACTTCAAACTCTTTCCAAAAAAATCTTACATAAACAGCTGGTGGTTGTTCTCACCAATTTTCAGGTGCTATCACAGTTTGCTTATCAACCAGTCTGGAGGAAAGTTCTGTGCTTACTCCAGGGAACTAAAGGCACACCGGGAGGGGAGGGAATCTACCAGATCTAGTATCCTTTGCCTGCCTTTTTATTCTCTGTTCCTGGCTGTTTCTCTCCCCTTAGATCAGACTGTTGGAGATGAAGATGCTGACAAATTTGAATCTTCACAGGACAGGTAGGAGTATAGAGGCCTCAAGGATATAGCATTCAAAGAAAACAAGTGTGTAAAAACAAGTTAACTGATTTAGATATACTGATCGTTCGTTATTTTTAGGTGTGACAAATGCTTTCAGCCAAAATACTTCTACTTATTAGAAGCATGATCTTGACTACCAAATGCTTTCTACATTCTATCTTGGATTCTCACTTTCTTATGAGCAATCTGCACTTCAACAGATTTTTAACTACCCTGTCCCCTATATCAAAACACTGTTTTAAAAGAATTACTTTAGCAAACATGAGATCTGTGCATGCAAGTTCAGCACACAGTAGGAAAAATGCAAGGGAAAAACACATAATTTGTTCAGAGCTTATGACATACCATAAATTATGAAAATGGCTAATATTTAGATCAGCATTTTAAAAACAGCATGAATTAAATGTACAATAACCCTAGTGCTGTGTATGGCACAAGGAAGCGTCAGTTAACCCTGCTAGTCTTTTTATGAACACATCAAGCAAAAATTCTAGTATATACTTAATTTACACTAAATACCTACATACTAATTTCTTCTTCACTGGATAAATGCATCACTAACATGGTGACATGCAATGAGCCAGAGCGAACCATTGCTTTGGAAAGCCTTTGATCCTTTTGTATTATTGCATCTTGGACAGCCTGAATACTGCCAGTAATCTGGGAAGAAAGACACAGAAACAACAGTTAGCCACTACAACAATTACTGTATCCCATCATGCAAGTGAACAAGAAAGCACACAAACTAAAAATAAACGTTTATGTAAAAACCATTCTAGCAGAAGAAAGTTTTATTCTCTGACAAAGCTGGGCTAACTGACCTGAGTGAACCCAAACACGGTACAAATGGAGTGATTAATAAATCACTGGACACTCCCCATCACATCTTAATAGGAGTTTCCTTCCATAAGTATCATAAACTCCTGAAGCAGATTAAGATCATGCAGTTTTACACTGCCAGTAATACCAATAAAAAGCTTCTTCACGGAATTTCTCTGCCCACTCTGCTAAACTTCTATCTTGCTATGTGCAGACAAGTGATTGGAAAAACTGATCTTTGAAGGACTGGGCACATACAAAACCAGAATATTCAGTAAATAATTTGTAGAGATATCTGATTTGCAATTCTGATTATACTGTTCAATAGACAGATATAATTTATATACTCCCTTCAAACGTATTTAGACAAATTTCCTTACAACACATATACAGTTCTAACTTTATCAGTCTCTCTCTTTAAAAATACTGGAATTACATTTTCTTCATTGAAAATTACTTATATGGTTATACATGCTCTATAAATTGTATGCAAAATGTTTACTGTGCTTGACATTATGCTAGTTGTATTGTAGCAATTTAAAAACCAAAACACCAAAAACCTGCAACAATTCTTGAGTATGTTAGTGGAAATTAAATCAAATCCAATAAACTAGACCCTCTGACAAAATGAATTGCTTCTTAAAGCACAGTGAGCAAAGACATTACAGACAAATCATATCTTTGGTGTATAAAGTCTAAAAGAAGCATGTTGAAAACTTCAATCTCATTTTTTTGTTGTTTACTTATTTGAAATTCAGTGGTGAATACCTGACAAACATACTGTACAGATTTGACTTTTGTAAGATAAGCACAAGTAGCTCTTGGGTATAAAAAAAGCATTGATGGATTTTGGTAGCTCTGTTAATTATAAGGAACATATAAATTTCCTGTAGAAAAACCCACAATCTAATGGGAGTGTTCAGTATTTTTCTGACTGAATTTCTCAAGATGAGTTTTGCCATGCAGAAGTTTTACCTAATGAGCCATAGATATCTAGTAGTGTCATATAAATAGAACTAAATTATAACTCAAAGGAACCAATGCTAGGGAGGGCAGGGAGGAGGAGGAAAGGTAAAAGCTACTTGCCAGGAAAAGTGATATGGTATTTACAAAACCACTGGTGTCCTAAGTAGTGTAGGACATATGAAGAAAATTCCACCAACATTTTATCATAAATCATGTTGTAATAAGACTATCTTCCTTCATGTGTCAGAATTGACCTTATCCTGGATAAACAACAGTTTCATTGTCTCAGATACAGGAGAAATTTAACCCCTATTTAAGTAAAAAACTGGTAAACGTGATCCCCGCTAATTACAATGTATCAACTGAATAATTATTTAAGTCTATAAGCTAACGCAAAAACAAGAAACAAAACTCAAAAATTAAATAACTGTCATACTAATTACAATTTTATTCAATTTTCAACTATTGCTTCTAAATTTAATTTGCACCTGTGAGCTGGCAAAGGAAAAAATATAAACGTAAGTGTACAAGCCCTTCAGAGTACAGAAGACAGATGCTGGACTGTGTTATCATAGCAGTGAAAGCCATCCTAGCTCTGAAAGACATCAATATTACTCAGCATTTAGTTTAGCAGCCAATACCCCACATCCCTATACCCCTATAGCTCCCTTCAGTAATACTTCCACACTAGCATGTTCTTTCAAGGCTCACTCTTTTATGCAAGCACTAATGGCACAAAAACTGTAGGAAATTAATACCTCTGAGATGTCATTTTTTCTGTCCAAAACTGGACAACAGGTTGAAAACTCACAGCAGGTTCAAGACCCAAAAAACCTCAATGGACAGGCTCACAGCTGTATAAATTCCATTAGGAAACTAAGCTAAAGACCTAACAAACAACATGGTGTTGGAACAGGGTTAAGTCCAAAGACAGCCAGTTAGCAGCTCCAGAGAAAAGTCATTGCTGAATCCACCAGGAAAATATGAAAAAGCCTGCCTTTTGGATACAGGTAAGATAAAAAGAAGGCTGAGCACGTTCTCTCTCTCTGGCTGACTGACAATGCTCTACACAATCAACATCATCTGGAAAGAAAAAAAAGTTTTCAAGTAAGTTTTTTTTTCCCCTAAATTTCAGAAATTTATTTTTAAGATGTTTTCCCTGAAGTTATGTGATCAAAATGCAACACAGCAGTTGTTGAACAGGTGTGCCATCACAATGCATATCACAACTTCAGATTTGTTCTGTTTTCTCCCATAAATCTAAGGTGCAATTAACATTTGAATGTACTATTTTAATTAAGCAAACTAGGACTCTTCCAACGCTGAATAACAAGATATGACCCACCACATAAATAAAAACTTTAAATTGCTATTTAACCTGTTATTTATATTACCTTACAAAGTATTATTTTACATTTCAAGTGCTATCATGCTATTGATTTTTACTTGAGATGTCTTAATTAAAAAACCTGTTTCAACGCAGATCACACTTAATTCCTCTCTCTGAATTTTTTAAAAAATGCTCAAAAAAAGGCTTTAACTACTGATTTCAAGATCTCCTCTCCCATTACTTGAAATACATTATTCTGAAGAGCAATAGAATATCACAGTTTTGCTTATTGCAAGGATACTACTAGTAAGTAAATATAAAGATTTAAAGATTTAACAGATCAATAGTAATTATGGTCAAGACTGGAGAACCCTGAAAGGCTAACATACCAAGTGATAACACATCATGTAACTCAAAACTTAAAAAAATAAAAAAACCAAACAAACAGAAAAGGATACAATTACCATAATCCATTTAACTATTTTTGCACAAGTAATAATGCAAAGTTCAATATAAATTCAAAATTAATGGAACACTTTTCATTTCTGAAGATTCAAAACAATTAAAATGAAAACAAGGAAACTGTTCATTTTCCAAGAGGAACAGTTGATTAAATATTTCAGAAATATTCTTTATTACAAAACGTCCTCTGTGTAAAGCTTAAATTACTACATAAAATACAAAGAAAGAGTACTAATGCTTAAAATACTTCACTGGAATAAAATCAGATCTTCAAAAAAAATAAAGGTCTCTCATTACCAAGTGAAATAGTACCAGCAATTACCAGATTCTGTCTGGCTATCAAGAAACCAGGTGTCTAAATGTCAGCTAATATTGCCTATACAAATTCCAATGTGAATTTTCTACTTTCAAAACAACTCTACCTCTAAGGCAAGTATAAACAAAACCTCCTAGCAAAGTCCTGGAATTCCCAAATGCTCTGAGATTTAAAGAGTTCTTTCTTTACCTCTGTAAACGATATGACTAAATAAATGACATATAAAAAAACAAGAATGCTTAAGACCTTTCCAACCAACCCCTGGGCATAGTGACAATCGTGAGCAGGAATTCTCAGTTATCAGATTATATAACCCCTACATTATTCTTGCACTTAAATCATGGTACTATGTTCAAAAAAAGATATTTTAGAATAAGATGTCACAAAAGATATCCTACAATATTTGTATCAGGCTATCCTGGATCTTATAAAACCAGCCTTTACAATCTCTACTTCACATGTTAAGTTTTGAAGAATCAAAGACTGCAGTGTCATTTTCAAACCTATTTTGGTTTATTTTCATTTCGTATTTTCTTAAGCTTCTTTTGCTTTTTCAGGGAACTGATAATACAAACATAGGATGAGTTAAAATTCATCTGAGATAGTTCCTGATATTAAAAAAAACCCTGAACTGAATTTGCAAATGGTGTTAAACTGCTGGGTTCAACTTTTTAAACATAATGCACCTACTTTCCTTGTTTCAGACACAAAAGATATCAAAGATGTACCAGAGATAACCTGCAGCATGTAAGAAATTATTTTCATTTACTGCCTAAACGAGACAACTCATGTAACTGCAAGAAAATGCATTTTCTTAAAGAGCTCTTTGCACTTCCTGAATCCATTTCAACAACATCTCACTAAAACAACAGTTGTATCAGTTTTAAATAAGATGATCCATTTTACTGGAAAATGCTAAACTACAAACTGCCAAGTTAAAATGGTAACAAATCCGAATATAAATTTGTATCTATAAAGAAAGCTAAAAATATTGCTAGAGATTTTCTTATTAAATTAAATAGGAGTGTCTCTCTTCCTTATTCTATGTGAACAACAACATAAGCAATACTGTAACACTATGGAGGGGAAATTTCAGCCATCTTCAGTGAAATCTGTAAGACTGACAAACTGAATAAAAATGTAAATATTTTTCCTTCAGTCTTTTCTAAAAAACCAATTTTATTCACAAAAATGTTACATAACATAGAGTTACTCATTGAATAGGCTGCTAATGTTTCTTTAAAAATACCTGAAAAATAAGATTGTTTTGCACAATATCAAACACCATTCTTCTTATAAGACATATAGAACACATGCAGCTGTTGAAGTAATTCTGGTTATACCAAATTAGTATAATAAAGAATATCACCTTTGGATTAGTAATTGGAAGAGAAATGAAATAATTTGGCTGATATTGTTTATTCTTCTTCTTCTTTCTCTCAATGCCTTCTTCAATTTCCCTTCCAGTAGTCCGCTTTCTTTTCTTCTTAATATTTAGTTCAGAAGTTGCATGCACTGAAGAGAAAAAAAGGGTATTTTCAGCACACAGACATATTAAACAAAGATACTCTTAATATCCCACCAACAGGAGCTGGACTTCAGTCAGCTGACTGGAGCATGTCTTCCCACTCACCTGCTCTGCCCATGCTCTGAACTGTCTGACTGGGATCCAGCTCTGACCTGAATTAACGTAGCCATACAAGTGAAGTACCACACCTGAACTAACAGCCCACACCTCTAAGCAGGGTTTATAAGCTGCTAACACAGACAGACACACGGCTTCCAAATCATTGAGCCTCCCTTAGCCAACGTACGTGGCAGGACAACAGACCTGCAAATTGTCTGCACTTGAACATGGACATGACTGTAGAGCAAAAGGGCCGGTATTAAGCTTCAAAAATCCCACGCGTTCAGCATTTTGAAATATAAAACATAGTAAAGGAAAAAGTTGTAGTAGACTAAGACTGACCAACCTACAGCACAAGAAACAAACCCAGCCCAGAAGAAAATGTCATCCCAGCCAAATCTGCTCTCTGCCTCCTCCTTTCCCAGAGACACCTTCTGATGTAGTGAAAGAAATGTGCGTGTCCTCAGTTCTTCCTTTGCACATAATTGTTTTTCTCTCAGCTTGTTTCCTTGAGCCTTTACAGACTGTCTCCCATCCCATGGCCTCATACATACCCATAACCTGACCAGGCTGCAAATATCCACTGTCCAATTAGAAGTGTACTTCCAGCCCCATGCTGGGAATACACATATTGAAAGACAGCTCAAAAAACCCATGACCCGAGAAGCCCACATACACTAACGTGAATTGACATATGAAACATCTTTATTCTGTGACTCATTGCTCCACAGGGTAACAAAAGGGTGAATTTTTAATATTCTCAAGTATTTGCAGGACTGAATACTAATAACAGAGACTCTGGACTGTAACTTGTTTGCAGGGAGACTGTTCCATGTGCATGGCCCACGTGTCCGTGCCAACAGGTCGGACCAAGAACTGAGTGCATGATGTGTCAACGCTTTCACATTACTTCTGTTTAATGTACTTACTGGCACATTCATCTTCAATATCTGTGTCCACAAATGGCATTTCTGCCATTAGAGAGTCTACTGAATCAGCAGTACATGGCTCTTCTCTCTGTTGTGTTTTTTCCTTATTCTCTTTAAAGATTTTCTTCTGCTGTACATTTTCCAGCCCATCTGTAATATATTTAAAATAACACACTGGGTCTTAGTTTTTGATATAAACAGCTAAGAGACATTATACATAAGCAACATATCAAGTAAACATTTAATTAATTATCAGCAAGTAAATATTGATATATAACCCCACAAGGATGCTGTTCTTCTTCTTTGTCAACAGATCAGTAAAAATACCTTAACATTTTATATGAAATTGCTTTCTAATAACGTATGGTATTGTTTGGTTCCAAGTAAATGGAATTACATGCAAAAAATTTTAAAAAGATACTTATAAATAAGCATAAAAAACAATAGCCTTCAGACATCACATAAAATTCATTTTAGATAACAGTAATGGCAAATGAAATTCAGTGCAGACAAACAATGGCAAATGAATTCCACTGTAAACACACTGAAAATGAGGCATGAAGAAGCAGGAAGGGAATCCTACCATTTCACATATAACAAAGGGCTCTCAGCTGACTCTATAATTCAGGAATGAGATGATTACTCTATTTCTGCATCTCCCACACAGTATAGCATATTTTAGACAGCAATTATCTGAATTTCTCATTCTAAGAACTGACTTTTAGTATTTAAGCTAAAGAAGGAAATCAATATAAATCAAAATATATCTTGCATGTACAACAATATACATGAAGCTCTAACTCAGAGTAATACCACAATCACAGAATATTTTGAGTTAGACTGGACAGAATAATCTCCACTAACAAGTTTTTTAAAAGGTCTTTTTCCTCAAGAGTACTAACTGAGCATGAGTCATTTCCTTATGTCTACTTCACATTTCTGCATCAGTAAACTCTAATATTGGCATATTAAGTTATACCTTAAAAAAAAAAGAATAAGTAAAATCTTCTCTAGCAGCAAACAATGTGCATATAATCAAGCACCCAGCAATACTCTTCTGGGACAACTCCACAAAGGGATTACTGTAGTGGAAGGAGCTGCATGTCAGAATTGCAGTTTATCCCAGAACAGCTCATTACTACAGACATCGCACTTCTAAAGCTCCTCTCATGACCAGTGCATATAGCCCAAATCTGGCCTAAGAGGAAAATTCAGCAGCAAAAGTGCATATACTATGTTCTTGTGGCATGCAAGGCTACACATGTATAAAATCGATATTACAGACCCAGTGTGGGTGATTATCACCCTGTGGAATGTTTCTTACACATATCACTTTACGCTAGGGAAGATGATTAAAAGAACAACCTGATTAAATGCTAATTCACTCCAGGCTAAAGCACGGAGCCATAAATCACTCTGTGGTTGTAGTCCGACACCTAACTTTATCCCCAAGGCTATTCAAAGGAAACAAAGTATTTAGATTTGTTACTTGTTCCCCCTGCAGACACTAAAGAACTATGCATAACAAACAGATGCTAAAGCAATAATAAAATTATTTCTTTACATTTAGATTTAAGCTCACACAAAACAGACTGTTTCTGGTGATCCATGAGCATACAGAAAACAACAATCCCGGATCCAAAGAGACCTCAAAGTGAAAGACAAGACAGAGGTCCATGAAACTGACAAACAAGTAGGTCAGGCTGGGGCAGAAAAACTCAAAATTCAGCACTGCAGAATTATAATCAGCTGGGAGAAAAAGGGGTTTGTTAAGGTTGCTACAGCTATAGAACAAGGACTCACATAAATCTGAGGGGTGTATATTGCAGACTACAGGTTTCCTTTTCTTTGTCGGCTCAAAAAACAACATACTTGTGCCATTGAAAAACGCTGCCTGCTCACAATAGTCAAGGCACAGCTAAAGTAATTAACAACGCACCTTCAGTAAACTGAACGGAGCAGGCACTGTGTCTAAATTCTACAGGTTGTGCCTCTAGCAAAAAAAACAAGATCACTTTTTTGGAAATACTACAGAAATCAGCAACAAAATTCAAGAATTGCATTCTAGTCACTAAAACCACCTGGAAACAAGTTTTTTTCAAAATTCTTGACATAATGTTGATAATCTGAAACCTAGAGTGACAAAACCAGCTTCCATAGGAACTCCTTGACCATCAAGCTGTTACAGGATAAACTCTTCTTTCTTAATTGCATGCTTAACTATATTTGCCTGAATTTCATATATGAGTAGGTGTATATATTATTCCCTTATTTGTATTTGTTAAGTGTCTGCTGATCTTCACCAGCATTTGCCATCTGTTCCAGCAGAAAAAAAAAAATGATACACCTAGCTCATAAAGGAGAGACCACAAAAACAAGGAGTGATAAAACATATTTGATTGCACTCTGATCCCAGCTGCCTTCTCTACATACTCAGATATGGTTTCAGATAGAATAATCTATTATTTGACACATAAATGTCACAGATCACAGTGAGGTTTGGTCTTCAGGCACTGTTCCCTGTTTACTACATTTATGTTAATGTGTTTAATATGTTTATCACAGAATCAACTAGGTTGGAAAAGACCTCTGATATCATGGAGTCCAGTTTATGACTGAACACCACGATGTCAACAAGACCATGGCACTAAGTGCCATTTCCAGTCTTTCCTTAAACAGAACAGAGACATGACTCCAACACCTCTCTGGACAGCCTGTTCCAGTATCTAACCACTCTTTCCATGAAGAATTTCTTCCTAATGTCCAGCATAAACGTCCCCTGGTGCAGCTTAAGTCTATGTCTTCTTGTCCTGTCACTGGTTGCCTGGGAGAAGAGGCCAACCCCCAGCTGGCTACAGCCTCCTTCCAGGTAGTTGTAAAGCGAGATAAGATCCTCCAGAGCCTAAGCCTTTTCCTCGTTTTTGGTGACAATACTCCCCTCCACGTCCAATAAAGAATGGAGGTTTTCCTTGGCCCCCTTCTGTTATGAATGTATTTATAAAAACACTTCTCATTTTCCCTAACAAAAGTGGCCAAATTAAGTTCTAACTGAGTTTTCACCTCTCTAATTTTCTCTCTACATGACCTAACAACATCCTTAAACACTTCTGAATTGCCTGCCCCTTCTTCCAAAGGTGATACACCCTCTTTTTTTCCCTTGAGTTCCTGTGAAAGCTTCCTGCTCAGACAGGCTAGTCTTCTTCCCTACCGGCTCATCTTTCAGCACACAGTGATGGCTTGCTCCTGCGCCTTCAGGATTTCTTTCTTAAAGTATGTCCAGCCTTCCTGGGCCCCTTTGTTTTTAAGAGCTGCTTCCCAAGGGACTCTCCAAATCAGTGTCCTGAATAGGCCAAAGTCTGCCCTCTGAAAGTCCAAGGCAGAGGTTTTGTTGGTGACCCTCTTTACTTCATCAAGTATTGAAAACTCTTACACATTGCTGTCACTCTGCCCAAAGCAGCCTCCAACCACCACATCTCCCACCAGCCCTTCCCTGTTCATAAAGAGCAGGTCTAGCAGGACACTGCCCCTGTAGGCTCCCTCACCAGCTCTGTTGGAAAGTTATCTTCCAAACGCTCCAGGAACCTCCTAGACTGCCTCTGTTCCACTGCTGGGTTTCCAGCAGACAGTGGCAGGTTAAAGTCTCCCACAAGAACAAGGTCTGGCAATCATGAAGCATCACCCAGCTGCTTACAGGATACTCCATCTGCCTCTTCATCCTGGCTGGGTGGTCTGTAACACTCCCACCAGGATATCTGGTGTACCAGCCTTCGCCCTGATTCTCACCCCTAGGCACTCAACCTTATCATCACTATCCTCAAGCTCTGTGCAGTCAAAACACCCCCTGAAGTAGAGACACCCCACTGCCTCTCCTTCCTTGCCTGTCCCCTCTGAAGAGCTTGCAGCCACCCACGCAGCACTCCAGTCATCTCACCACGTTTCCCTGATGGCGACTACATCACGGCTTTTCTTCTGCACAACGGCCTCCAGTTCCTTCTGTTTGTTACCCATGCTGTGTGCACTGGTGCAGATGCACTTCAGCTGGGCTACCAATTTTGCCCCTAACTCTGGCATGCAGCCCTTTGGCTTGTCCCTAGTGAGCCTGGTCTCATCCCCTTCCCCCTTCACACCCTCTCAATCAGCCCTGCCAACTCATCGTCTAGAATACTTTCGCCTCTGTTAGACAGGTGAACACCATCTGTCTCCCGCAGGCCTGGTGCCACATAAACCTCCTCATGATAAAAGAAACTCAAATTCCACTGATGGCACCATCTTTAGGCCACTTATTGATCACACGGGTTTTCCTGTTCCTTCTGGCATTCACCCCTGCTACCAAAGGAACTGAGGAAAACATCGCCTGTCCCTTTAACCAGAGAACCCAGTGCCTTGAAGTCTTGTTTGATTACCCTGGTACTTCTCTCATCAGCCTCGCTGCTGTCAACCTGGACAGCCAGCAGTGCGTAGTAACCAGTGGGCCAAATTAGTTCAGGGAGTCTCTTGGTAATATCCCTTACCTGGGCCACAGGAAGTCATCAGGCTTTCCTGTGGAATGGGTCCAATCGGCACACAGGGCCCTCAGTTCCTCTCAGAAGGGAGTCACCCACTACAACTACCCTTTTTTCATAATATCTGTATTTGTGATCTGCCTGGTTGACTGCACTGGTCTGGAAGACCTTCCAGACAGACCTTCTTCTCCACTGTTTTCTGCCTGACCCTTGAGATCCAGGGCCTTGTACCTATTCTCTAAGGGCACCTGGGAAGGCAAAGGATGCCAGGAGGGGATTCTTCTACCTCTCTGAGCAGGCATCTTTTTCTATTCCCCCCCATCTGCCAGATGGCAGAGCTCCTTGACTCTTGCTGAGCTTTCACCCACTGCTTTCTATTCATATTTTTAATAACAAATGAATCCTTTAGAGACAGTTTAACTGAGAGCTGTTGTAGAAGCAGATGGTCTTAGTGTCGAGGCATTTTGAACCTCCAGGGCTGGCACCAAAGTTTACATAGCTAGGGAACTAAAAAAAAGAATAATAATAAAGTGTCTTGTGGAAAAAATGGTGGGGTTAGTATTCAGCCAGGTCAGATACACAGTTAGGGAACGAAAAAAAAAGGCGCAGCAGTAAAACTTAAGGGGAAAAGGTAGACTGAGTATTCAGTCAGGTCGGATGCACACACTACCGGCAAGCCTAGGGACTGAGCGGGGCAGGCAGGGAAGCGCCGGAGACCTATCAGCAAGAGCCCACGATTAGACTGAAAAGTTTTCCCCAGCGCCCCGCACGCCGCAGCGTCCGCCCGCAGCCGGCGGGGAGGCGGGCTCGAGGCCTCGCAAGGCCTGCCCTCTGGCCCCGGCCCGCACCGCTGCCCCGCCGCCTCTCACCGTGCTCCAGGGCCGCGCCGGCCGCGCTCCGGGCATCGCCCCCGGCCCGCTCCGCTCCCGCCGCCGGCCGCAGCGCCATGGGCACGGCCCGCCGGGCCAGCAGGGCTCGGGCCGCCGTGGAGCACAGCGCGGGGAGGAGCCGCCGCAGCAGCGGCCGCATGCCCGGCCGGGGCGAGCAGCGCTGCCCGCCGGGAAGCCGTGGGGCCGGAGCGGGTCTGGAGGAGCCGCCGCACCCCTCGGGGAAGCAGCGGGGGAACGGGGCCGTGCGGCCGTGGGACTACAGCTCCCGGCGCGCTCCGCGCGGGCATGGCGGGAGGCGGCCCGGTAGCATAGCCCTGCCCCTCAGCTGCCCCGAGCGTGCGCTCGGCAGGGGCACAGGGGCCGCACATCACAGCGAACGGCGCGGCCTGGATGGGACAATCGCGATTCGCGGGCAGCTTTCACTCGGTATCTTAACGAGAAGTGGCTGCAGCCAGCGGGAGTGGCGTCCCCCAAAATAACCGGCTGTAGCTTAGGGCGGCAGAGGGATAATTAACATTAATTTAGCAGCGGTCTGGGGGAGAATAGACAGTCTTGCTCTGAATGTGCGCTGCTTTACGCAGCCCCGGGCCCTCTGACCGCTGCCGCTAAGGGCTCTGCTCCGGCTGTGCAATCTCGTGTTGGGAGTGACCTCAAGGGTGATAAATTACATAGAGAATAGAAATTTTGATTTCCCCTGAAGCTGCCGAATAGAGCTTGAAAACTAACTGGCAACGAAAGATGAAAGGATGTAGAGGTGTGCACACAGGATTATAATCATGGCTGTAACCAGTGGAGAAAGAGATAAAAAGGGCTGTGTATGGAGGGGCTGCTTCTCTGAGGGAAGGAAGGGGAGACGCTCTTTTCCTCCTTAAATAAAGACTTGGTGCCTCTTGGAAGGCAAATCATGTCACGGCGTTTGGTGGGAGAAACCAAACTAAATGCCACCTGGTGCTTTTGCAGATTGGCCTATCCATGTACACCAGATCTGAGGGAGCAGGTGGCATATAAAGATTCCTACTTTCATTTTTAAATACTGTGGGGATGGTGTCACAACCCATCGGTAGAGGGGTGATGTTAGTTGTAAATTGTTATCAGGCTGAACAAAGACAGGGAACTCTTGGCGTTTTTGACTCTGTCAGCCAGCCCACTGTTTAGTCTGGAGATGTTGGCTAACAAGCCCTTAAATTCTTACAATAGGTTTCCACAAATGTGGTGGCTAACAGGTCCTTAATTTTATCCCATACATTTCATTACATTCTCGACTTGCAAAACAAACTACTCGAAGATGCTGGCCCAGAAGCCATGACACACTTCCACAAGCTCCCTACACCCACAGCAAAGTTCAATATGGGAGGTAGAATATGGCAGCCCTGTTTTGCCCAGGCAAAGCAAGGGGAGGGGGAGAAATAAAGAAAGAAAAGGGAGAGAGTACAAAGAATATCACCAATCCTCAGATCCTGCATTGGTCCTGCTGTGTTGGAGGGTCTGGAGCTGAGGTTGTGAGAAAGAAAGTGAAAGAGAAAGGGAAAAGAGTGCAAGAGGGCTTGTCAAGGTGGAGCAGGAAGTTAGGTCAGAACAGTGCTGCCCCACCTCCACATCCTTAGATCATACCTTTCCCATTGTAACAGTCAGAATATTTGAGATGAAAAATACTTATGTCTGGTTCTCTGTAGATGGCAAAAACAAGTAAATAAAATAGGATGGTTGGAGGAAACAGCATGGCTGCTGGAAGTTAGAAGGTGGTTGAAAGAGGAGTGAAAAATGAGGCCAGTTCTTGTATTTGGCTCCTCCTTTTACCACTATTTTGATCCATTTTGAGTTGTGTTTGCCATTCACATAGAATTTTTATTTGATTTGTGTAGTTCTGTAGAGGCCAAAGGCTGAATGTGATGCAGAAGTCCAGGTTCTGTGGGATCCAAGAAAAGCTTTAGGATGAGGCTGATGGCAGATTTTATTCACATTTCATTTGAATATCGGCTATCGTTAGGAGACTAAATGCATAAGTGGTCACCTCTTCCTAGCTCATTTCTATTGTCAAGTAGGGTACTTCCATAAAAATTTGATTCTATAGGGTATTAGATCAAATACTGGAAGAAAATCTTTTGGAATTAAGTGTCTTTTTATATGAATTTTAAAAGCTATTTGGACCTAAAACTGCTCCAAATCAATTCATTAATTTTTTCACAGAAATCTCCAGCAAGAAAACTTTAGGAAAAAACACTTCTGTTTGTAAAACTGACAGAGGAGCCCCAGTGCAATATTTAAATTAAGATAGCATTTAATAGTGCTTGTAACAAATGAAAACACAGTGCATTTTTATGGAGCTAAAATTGTCTGTAACCAGCACCCACTAGCCTGGCATTAAAATTACGCCTGTGGATGTATTCTTTGGTCACACGACCTGCCTGAATATACTATCTCCAGGATGAGAAGAAGTGAGAAATTAAAAGTACCTTAGCTAGAGTTGGTAGCAGTTCCCATGAATTGTCCCAACAAGTCATAGAAGTGGTGTTGGAGGGAAATGTTCGATTGAGGACTAGAAAGATGAAGTAACGAGCTGTGATTTTTCTGCCTGCCCAAATACTGCACAAGTTTCACGGAGGTCACTGACCTGGTGCCTGGCAGAAACTGCTTTTTGTTACTGCTTAGGTTTGGGCTAAAGCCAGCGCTTTATCAATTTTCTGTGGCCTTGCCTTTATTAAAGAAAGTTTCTGATTAACCTCTCAGCAGTACAGTTGTCCCTTCAAAGGAAAAAGAAATCACATTATGAGAGCTGAGTGACGCTAGCAGAAAGAGGAAGCAGAGTCAGCTCTGTGGTTGTATTTGCTTACACAACTGCACTGCCAATGCCTGTTAGCCTCTCACCCACCTTTCCTTCTCTTAATCCACCCACTAATTTCAGGCAAATTCTGTAGAGTGTTAGAGGATTCAGAGGTATGATATTCCCACACCTTTCCTGAAAGTGGGTGATGTGGGAGAAAAGAGAGACCCATTTAGCTCGCAAATGAGGGAAAGAAGAAACAATGCTGTGTGTCTGTTTTTCCTAGAGTGGCTGTCCATGAGTATTGGCCAGCTCATTACACGACAGGTCACGGCACATATTATCAGTACATGTTATGTCTTATCTTAGTCAAGCAAGAGATATGGGGGAGCTATGAACTATGAGTATTTGGGACATGACTCACTGAGGGAAGTTAGGTAGTAAAAGGGCAGGAATGGGACGTGTTACAGGGAGCCCAGAGGAGACGCTGGGATATTGTGTAGGACCTGGGAGGGAGTTGAAGGTATTGTAATGGGAGGGCTGTAGGGGAAGCTTGGGTTGTTGTGATAAGAAGGGAGACATAACTGATATAAAACAAATCTTCATTGCTGTCACTGCTGATACAGCATCTTGTTTTCTGACAAGCAGAGAAGAATAATAGACCGTGACCTGATAGTAATAGATTTGCGAGAGAAACAAAGAAAAGTTTGAGCTGTAGTACTACAGATAATGGGAAATGAGAGGTAGAGGAGTGCCTGGGATAAGGTGATTTAATGCAAAGATTGAAAAGCAAATAGTCTGGAGTTTCTACGGTAGCTGGTATAAAAGGAAGAAGTGCCTGAAGATGCTATCAGAGGTAGTTAATGAATAGAAACTGCATTTGATTGACATCTGACATCAAAAAATAATATAAATGGATATTTTCATGATCTGTTGATCGCAGGCAGTTCATTTACATTTCAGGAGGAGGGAACAGAACAGTGGGAAGCAGCTGAAAAATTAACTGGTTACAAAGAGCAGCAGTTCTTCACTTGCTACCCTCTGGATGGCGACTTGTGAGGGACATGGGCTAGAGATCAGCATAGACAAACAAATACTGTTAATATCAGTGTAGTATTTCAGACACTTCCAGGTTCCTCCAGGATTTCTGAGGAATGACATCTATTGGGTGGAGAGAGGATTCACGTAACAAAGTGGGGCAAGAATGTCTTTGCCAACTGGCTTGCCAGCCTTATAAGGATGGCTTTAAACTACGTTATTGAGGGATGGAGAAGCAGTCCCATCAGGCCTAAGCTGGAAGAGAAGTGGAAGAGCTAAAAGCTGATGTGCTGAAAGAGAGGTAGATAATGGGAAAGCAGGTGCAGGATAGTGTGATGGCAGAGATTGCCTGAGCAAGCAGCATGCTTGGGGACCCATCCCACATTCCTGCAAAGCCTTGCATTTAGGGAGACCTCAATAGGCTGGAAAAGTGGAACATCAAATGCTTGCTACATGAAATTCAACAAAGACAGTTGTAAAACCTTGCATCTGGGGCCTGATGGGTTTTGGCAAAAACAGCTGGGTGCACATCTGCACTAATGCAATGGTCCGTGACATATTTTAACAACTTGGACTCTGCGCTGAGTGTTATTGTTAGGTGTAATCTCTAGCCTGAACTCCTACAGCCTTTGCTCCCTGAACATAGCATTTATTAAAGCTAATTTATTGCTTTGCCCGTTCACCCTGAAAATTGTATCTCATTGGCTGGTTTTAATATTTTCTCTTAAATACTTCAAGCACCAAACATAGAATATGCTTTCCTAATCTGTACTTTTCCTGATCTAATCTTCCTTTCACTTTTCAGCACAGAAAATCCACCAGAAATCATCTAGGTAAATCCTCATGCTCCAGCAGAGTTATGTCATCCTGTTCTGGTCAACAAAACCAGTCTTCCCTATGTTGCTCCACTGTCAGGTTAAAAGAAGCTATTAATTTCTTCAGTTTTGTCTCAGGAGCACAGATTCCATCACTGTGATACACGTCACTACATTTTCCAAAATATAAGGTAATTAGAATACAAATAATATAAGGGAATACCTCTACTAGTTCATATTTTGTGAATAGATAGCTTTCTTTTTACTAAATATTTATATACATGCAAACAAAACTATAAAATAGAAAGTAACTCTAAGTGATTTTGATTTTACCACAATCTTGTTTCTCTGATTCTTGACAAGGATAATGTGGATTTAAGCAAAAAGTTGCCTGTCCTGGAGACCATTAAGTATGCCAGTCTGCAAGGTGAAGACAACATTCAGTTTGATAGGAAACCTTCAAACACCTGCAGTATGAGAGACTGTACACTGCCATAAAAGCACATTTCACTTTTTGGAACTTTACTAAACCCACTGGACTTTTTGGCTCTAGAGGTCAAGTTAGGTTTGGTCTGGAATCTCCAGCTTCTTGGAGCTGTTCTTTTTTTTCCTGACTGAAAAGGAGGTTTTAAAAAATCATGTGCAGGGGAAAAGTGGATGGAAAGTGTTTAAGTAAAAGAAGACACTGCCTGCAATTAAAAAGTTTGAGTGAATATTGCCAACTGCATGTGGAAGTCATGCAGCTGAGACACAAACTTGATCCCGCATTCCTTGAGCAAAAGACACTTTACTGGGAGTCTTAAGCAAGTAAAGAATGCAGTTTTGAATCCAAAATTCATATTATTCCAGATGTGGGTGGGGGAAATACGTATTTACTTACAAAACTGAAAAATCTTGATTCTATGCTGCCAGTCTGTTCTGTTTCTTGCTCTCCTCTCTCCTCTTGTTCTTCTGTCTGTCTCTCCGTTCAGCCACAAGCTTCTTTTTTAGCCCTGGCTTCCTACCTTCCTACCTTCACAAGCTTCAGGTATCGCACAAACACACTGTGCATTTGTCACCACTATGCAGGCTTTGTGTGTGGCCTTGTATCTATTTCCTTCTTTTATCTATGGATTTTCTGTGAAGTTAGGATGTCTGTGGAACAGAGGCAGTAGCTTTTCCGCATGTTTGCAGAGCCCAGTGTCCAATTAAGAAGAAACAAATCTATGCTCCTTATTGCCAGAATGTACTAGAATTCTTCCTGTAGTTCAGTTCATCATTCTTCTCTCTTCATTTCTGGTGTGTACCTGCTGTTTTTCCTAAAAGGAGCCAAGACCTTAATTCACAAGCCCTACCAGAGCTTCTGACAGTTGCTCATTTAGCCTAGGGTGTGAATGTATGTGCTTTGGCACTTTTCACCAGTCAACAAAGACAGAGGCTTCTCCAGAGGGAAACTATAATTCACATAATAAGTAAACAGTTGTTCTAGAGGTGCTCTACTCCCTCCATGAACAACCAGGATTGTGTCTTGCTTAGGCACAGCCTCTAACCTGCATGTTGGTTAGAAGGCTCAAGTTGGATCAAGGCCTGAATTACGTGATCACCTGGTTTAGAATTAGGAAAAAAGCTTTGTGTTTTAGCCAAGGCTCTGGCAAAGCCTTTTGAAGCCTGGACAATTAAATTCAACATCTACTCTCTAACTGGAAACGCTTGAGTCAAAACAGACTTTCTTGATTGTTGTACTAACCCTCATCACAATAGAGGAACCTGCTGATGGCTATGGCTATTGCTGCAAAGCTCGAGTGCTGAGAAAACTTCACGCAGTGTAGGTTTTGTGATCCTGCCAAGTTAGAGCCTACCTAGGAAGAAATAATTAAGCGGTGCTGTTTTATGTTTCACATGAATTTTGAAATTGATTTACCCCTGGTGTTGCTGGGCCTAACTGTGCAAAAAATCCCACTCACCTCTCATGCCAGCAGTCTCTTAAGATGTCTGTTTATGTTTAACCTGAAGTCTCAAACAAAAATCCAGTGATGCTCAAAATACCTTTCCTACGAGATATTCAGGGAAATAGTAACTTATTGTTTGAAGAAGAAAAGCGCCCCTAACTTCAACAGAAATGAGAGATCTCAATTCTAACATTGCTTTCTTTAGCTACTGCTCACACTTGGAGCAATGTGATGTGGCATCCAGTTTCTGTCACTGAAATCTCTTAGAGTTATTGGATCCATCTCCATGTATGTCTCTGACGATATTCACCACCTCTTTGCTGATGGTGGTTTCCTGAGCCTCTTCTTGAGGCTTATAAAATCACAAGGATGAACCCATTCAAAGCTCCCATAATTACAGTCATGATTTTAACCTATATCAGAGGAAAGACATTAACCTGTGTCCGCATTCTAGTATTATGACAAAGCATGAAAAAGAAAACAAATACAATTAAAGAAAAACACATTCTGCCTAATGGGGAAAGAGATTCTCCAGCTTAGTACATTGCTATGTCTTTAATCTATTATATCATACAGTTTTTATTCAATACTGCAGACTTTTGCTGAGCCACTTTCAATTCACATTCACTCATACTCTGGCGCTAGATGAGCTGCAATAACTGAAAGGGAGGAAAACATTTCCATGTCCAGTAGTACACCTAACGTTCAGTCCAGGTTAGAACAATGTTTTAAGCAGCCCTACTGCAAGAACCATGTTTGGGTCATTTTGTCAGGCATCCAGTCTGTCTCCATAAGCCAGCATGTGACCATTACCATGTATGTGTGAAAGTGGACTAACAGCTGTTTAATACAGCTAGTATAAAGTGAGGAGATGGAGGGGATCTCCCCAGGGCTCCAGAAGAGCTGTAGATCATTTGGTCTGATCAAAACAGCTATTTGGTCTTACCACAAGAACTTGTACCCATGTAGGGGAGAAAAAAAAGTCTTATTTTTATTCACTTTCTAGATGATCTTCATTCTAAGAGAGGCAGACTTGCTTATATGTAAGAGAATAAATCTACAGCTTAAAAGTCATGAAAGGTGGCTTACACATACTTTGAAACACTGAAAAGAAGGAGCTCAGACATACATTAAAATGCACTCTGTCAAAAACTCTCCTTTTGGTGGGCATCTAGGGAATCAATTGTCTTGTAATTCATACTCAGTTCAAAATATTCAGTATGAGATCTGCTTGCATTGAGTTTTGACCAAATGCTAGCTCCCCATGTAACATAGCATGACGTGGTGACATGACTTCTGTCTTTCTTTCTAATTTGCACAGATTCCTAAAAATATCATCATGATTTTGAGCAAACATATAACCATCAAAATTGCAAATAACAGGCAATTTGAAAATAGTAGACAAATAATACTATGGGGCATGTAGGTGTCTTTCTGCTGTGTCTTGGCAAAATAGTATCTACAATCCTAAGAATGACCTTCCTCACAATATAGCTCTCTGACACAGGTAAGGTGCATGGAGACTTTCAAAAAGTGTGAAATCGTACCCAGAAAAAGGTTGCTTTATACTTTTGGGACTGTTGGGAAGGCAATAATAGGATTCCTCATTTGAGGGACATTCACTGAAAGAAGTAATGCTTTCCTGAAGTGGTGTAGAATGGCAAGGACCTGTTCCCTTAATTGATGAGGAGGAGGACCAGCAGAGTAACAAGGAGGGAAAAAAGCAAATTTGAATTGCCAAAGGAAATGTTGAGCTGCACTTGTGTAAAATCTATTTGTGGGTCAACAGCAGGTATTACCAATTACATACTGTATTTGCAGGAGTCCAGAGATTCATAGGAAGTACCACTAATGATGGTTGACTTGTCATATCCATGTAATTAGAATGATAATTAGGGAGATTTCAGAGCAAGGGAGAATGATCAAGTAGAGGTCACTGAATTCTTATGGGATCTGGCAACCTAATGGACCTTTGTCCCTTTAAAATAGCTTTGCATGTACTTGCTTTTGTAGGTGTTACGTCTTACCCATTCAGCTCCAGCCTCAGTCAATATTCCGTTTACATTTGCTGTCTAAGTTCTCTTTAAATTGCATGTTCTACAGTCCATTGTCTGCCTTACAGCTGAACCTCTTTTCACTCAAATCTCAAATGACCCAAGGCCCATAATTATTCTTTGTGGTTAGTTGACATTTTTCAAATCAGGGTCAAATTTCTGCCACTGAAATCTTGTCTCACTTGATTTTTATGATAATATTGACTCATGATTCTCCCATGTTTCAGCATTGCCTTTGGAGGGTTTTATTCCTTGACCCCTTTGTTTATACCCTTCATTTCTTACCCTCTTTCATCTAAAGCACAAGTTATCATCTTTATCAAATTCACTCTCAGGTTTTTCTCTCCTTCACATTTATCAAATTAAGATCTCAGCCTGACTTTGACAATCTGCTTATGGATGTCTGGCTTTCAGCCTACGTGCAACATCATTAAACATGATTCGTCCTCATCCTCGCTCTCCATATTCCTTCAGTCACCAGGAAGCACAGCTCCTGACTATCTGTTAGTACTTATCACATAAGCATTATGTTTGTCTCAAACCTCTCAAGGCTCTTCTCTCAATCTGTCATGTGTTAGGCAGAAGTTAACTTTTTATCTAAGATAGTCTTGTCAATGTAAACTGTAGTGCTTACTATTGAAATTCTTGTCCAGATCTTCACCTCATGTCTCAAGTACTGAAACTTTTTTTTTGTTTTGGTGGCCTTGAAGAAGACAATTTAATTCCCCTGTACAGTAATTTAGCAAGTCTTTGGAAAGGCAGTTTTTCTACAATTTTAACTTTTGCAATGTGACCTATCTTAAATTCCTCCTCAGCTTCTGTATTTTAGCAAACAACTTAGATGTCTTGACTTTCATTCTTTATGGTTAATGCCTGCTTAATTATCTTGTGTTTAATACTGAGAAGGTTGATTTCTTTCTCTGAAAGGTTTGTAACTTAAACAGGAGTTATTACTTGTGCCTGCATAGCTTGAGAGAAGCAGAGTCCAGATCTTAACAACCAGCCTTGGGTACTGGGACCTGGATGGCTGTGTTTACTGTGGCTGTAACATCTGGATGAGTATACTGGGCTTCTTAGCCAAGCAAACAGCCCAAAGAGAATACTGCACTAATTAATTTGTTCTGCTTCTGAATTTAAGTCATTCAGAAGCAGCTCAGATATCTGTGGACAATGTTACATTAGTACTGTGTAGACATCAAATCTATGGTTTTTCCCGCACTCCTTCTTCTGTTTGGAAAAATACTGCTGTTAGCACCAGCAAAACTACTTTGTTGTTCTCCTTTAAATTGTTGTTTACTATGATATTGCCAGAAAAAAATCCCAAACAACAACAGCAATAATCCGTACAACTGCTGAACTAATAATGCACTAAGACAATCTTCTAAGCCGTTTAACGCTTGTCATATGGCTCCCTTGTGTATACGCCAGTCTGTCTATCTCAGATGGACCTTCTCTGCTTTACAACTGAAAAAATCACCACCCTAAAAATCTGTGTAACGAAAGCTGGACAAGATAATTTCTTGTTTGTGTGATAAGTACCACCAGTTTGAGCCTTGACAAAAGAGCTGGTACCCTTCATAAACCATAATTTTAAAATCTTATTTTAAATTACTAGTAGATCATTTCAGAAAGAACTCATAAGAATTCCAATAAATCATGTGTCATAAAAGACACGTCTTCTTGCAAATACCTATTCCTGAATCTTTTAAAGTATTATTACTTGAAAAGTTTATTGTCCCTAAGTATATTTCATGAAGTTGATTTCTGTGTGATTCCTTGCATCCAACGCTGTTGAAAATAGTCCAGTTTAATTGAATGAAATGACATCTATGTTGGCACAAATCCAGGATTTAAAGCTGTAATAAAAGCTGTACTAGAAGGAATAGTTTAAAGAATTATTAGGTGTTTTATATTTTATTTAAATCTGCTTTTTTTAAAGTGGCATTTTCATATTCTTTCCCTAATTTACACCATAAAAAAGGGAATGTGTATATTGCTTGTCTACAATGAGGACAGTAGAATATTTAATAAGTCCTTTGCAGGCTAAAGGGGCATATGCCTACTGTGATTATGCTGCATACAGATCTTACAGTTACTACAAGACTATTAGCACACTTGAAGGAGACAGTAGCTTTTGGAATACCAAGCCAGTTTCTGCCAAAAATACTGTCTTTTTAGCAACAGAAAAAACACTGTTGGTATTGTGTTCTTTCTTTCAGCCATAGAACATGTACATGCCTAACAATGAGTTAAAGTTGAGAATAAATACATTTAACTGAGTTAGCTTATTACAGTGTCTTGACTACGTTGATACTTCTGGGTGGAAACCGAAAATAACGTATCCAAGTTGTTTGGAAAATTTATATTTCCTTACCAAAAACTATCTTGTGCCAGTTTTCATAGGCCTTGTTATCAAATGTTTACTGTGTGGATTGCTCTGTGCTCCTTACTTGGGAGAAACGAATCTTTACCAGAATTAGGACTTCATGAGCAGGTCCTGTACATCACAAACCAGCACATGGAAGGTCATTAGGAACTGGCTGAACCCTGCATGGAGACTGACAATTCTTCTTCTCTCTCCTTGTATATTCTGCCAGCACCTGGGGTTTTTTATGTATGTGAAATTTGTGTCTTTAGCACTGCCAAACTACGTACATTTCTGGTGTTCATGTTCCTGTCTGCCCTGTTAGTGCCAATTTTATGGAAAATGGGTCATAATCTATACTAATTGACACTGGCTTTAAAAAAAAAAAATCGCATCAGAAAACTTTAAATACTCTCATAAAATATTTGCCTAAACTATGCATGCAAATGTAGGCACAGTAGAATTAAAAGTTATTTGTATCCTACATGATTTCTGAAAAGATTGGGACAGTTAAGTATGGAGCAATTTTAATTTTATCTTTCAGTCCTTTAATAACTATTTTTCCGTAGTTGTGATTGGAATTTGTAATGGCAGGGGAGATTCAACTGACAGATAACATTTCACTGGTTTTACAGCCCTCCTAGAACAGAGTTGCAACTATTGGAGTTAATTCAGTGCCACAATGTTGAATTCATGGGATATTTTACTCCTGATGTCAGTAGGGCCTGGATTCTTGCCCTTGTGCTGTGGCTGCCCAAGATGGAATTCTATCCACTCTGCAGTAAAAGATGAACTTGCTGGTATCTTCAGTCAGAACAGAATTTCACACTTCAGGAATAACTCAAAATTTCCACTTTGGTAGCAGCTCTCCTTTAAGACTCGCCTCCCAGCTCCTTTCCCCACTGCAGCAGTGCACATTTGCCCCTGCACCACTGAAGCAGAAGAAATGAGAACGTTGAAAAAATTTGTCTCAACAATACCTTAAAAAATTAATTCTGTGGGTTTTTTAATGTGTGTCATTTTAGTGAGCCACCTTATTCTGAATTCCAGAGACAGCTCTGTCCACACAACTTCTTTGTGGATGCAAAGTACAATGTAGATTTGATCAGATTGGGAGCAGTAAACAGAGCTCATCAACTTGACTTGGGCTGGCTTTGCTGCCAAAAGCAGTGCTACACAGTTCCACAGCCTTCATGTGTGTAATAAGTAGCTTGTACACAAGGGGAAAAGATGCTATGTTCTTTTCATGATATATGGAGAAGAAAGAAAAATTGAAATTTTGGGTAAGAAGGTGGTATTTGTTGGGTTTTCTTGCTTACTACACTCCTTGGATATCATGAAGAAAATAACCAAAGGTCAGAGAACTGTGGTCAAAAGTACTGAGAATATAAAACATAAAAACACATATTAGAAGTGATTTGATAGTCTAGTTTCCTTAGGCACCAGTGACTGCTGTCAGCCATTGCCCTCTATCATTTGAAGTCAGTGACCAATTTCAGCCATATGTGCAAGAGGATAGGCATCTTAAAGACAAGTAATGTCTTACAAGGTTTGTAAAAAAACCCTACAGTTAGCTAGAAGAGAAAGGAAAGTAATTCTTTAGCAGGGGGAAACGTTCTCAGCTCTGCTACTGTCCTTCCTCCAAGTTAGCTCCAGTTCATGCTGTCTTTTGTCTGAGGCAGGTGCCACAGATGAGGACCTGAGATCACTGCAGTGGGGAAGGAGATTTCAGGAGCAAAAGACATAAATCTTTACCAAACCAGACTCTATTAGTTGTGCTACTCAGCCAAACATGTTGTTTCCTCATTAACAGCTACAGCACTTTTGTGCATGAGCGTAGCAGAAAGCCCACTAGCTCAGGATTCTCTGGCAAGGCAAAGAAACTGATTTTCATTGTGAGATAAAAATAAAACCATTTAAAAAGAAGTAAAGAAGTAACTTCCTAAACAGCTTGAAGGAAACAGGAGAAAAGACCTCCCTTTTTTTTCTGCTTTCCTCTTTGCCGGATACAGGACTTACAATACCCCGGAGCATAACACCTACAAATGAGTGGAATCTGACAACCCATTTTTAATTACCACCTTTATCTGCATTTCTGTAAAACAAACATTAAAAAACCTAAAGCTGGGCTTGCGCAGGGAAAACCTAGGTGTTCATAGGACTGAATTCACCACACTTCTCTCTGCACTGTTTCTCTTTTCTTCATTCTGACTTTCGAATCTGCTCTGATGCCCTCATCTGACACAGCAACTACATCAGGGAGAGGGAAAACAGGATAGGCTTTCACTTTTGTCTGGCAGCACAAGCTTGCATTCTGTGCTTCAGAGGTTTTCAGAGGCTCTTTATTCCATGTAATGTTCCTGGAGTGGAGAAGCGTATCTTTTGTTCTTCCTTATAAAGGGATATTTTTATACACAAAGATATACAGTACACTGAATTACAAGAGTTTTTATGTATTGGAATGTGAGGCTTTAGCACAGAGATTTCTGATGATTTTTTAATTCCGCCTTACCCAAAGCATTTAACTTTAAAACCTTTAAAGCATAGATGAATCAAAGCCTCAGAAACCATCCAACACGTCAACTAAACGTAGTGACATCAAAACCAAAATGAGACTCTTAATTTAAACAGGTTTCACTCCTAGCATGCTAAACACGCAGCCTACGTATATGTGCTAAGCTGCATTATCTCAGTGTACATATGTATGGCTTTATATACTTGCAAGTAGTTAAAATGAGGGAGGACAGATGTACGTCTTCCCTGCAAATAGAAATAATTCTTTTATGTTTAAGCATGTCTCTTGTTGTTTTAAACGTAGCTTCCACATTTTTGCGGTGACATTCTGTATGTCCAAAGTGACGAAGCCTGTATAGGTCTTCTGATTCCTTTAATATCGTTTCCATATTAGATAGCCAGATGGTGGAGAGCGATAATACTCTGTACTAATCACTTAGGAAGTCTACAGAGTGGTGCTTTGAGATTTAGACCCTCAGCCACTGCCATCACTCCTTTGATGGAAAGCCACAGATACTAGTCCAACCAATTGAATGTTTTTAAATATATCAACACTGAACAAATTATCTAAACAGGAAAAAGACTGACAAATACCATTCAGTGCTAATGAAGAGAGGGTTTTGTCCAAAGGAAATAATTGCGTTCACAAGGATCAGAGACCAACGTGGCATTATGCAATATTATTTATAGACATCTAAAAAAATATTGTGTTTTTTATAGCCATCACAAATAGAAGAGACTTGCATCGCTAAGTTACTTTCCCCCCCCAAAAAAGAAAAAAGCCTAGGAGCAGAATCATTATCTCAAAGAGTTCCTCAGTGTTTGATTTTGAATTCCACACTGATCTTCTGCCAGTTGTAGGGCTTTGTAATTCCAACAGATCAATCCACACAAACCTTTTTTCCTACAGTAATATTCATTTACTTACAGGAATATTTTTTGTTTATGTTTCTACCTTGAAAATACTTGGTTTCTTTTCTGAATGATGCATTGTTAGTCTGTAGGCGCATTTTACAGGAATGAAATGTCAGATGTGCCCGTTCCTAATGCCATAGACTTTTTCATATGCTTATTGAGATTTCTACATAAAAAGGGGAAAATATTTCTCTGTGAATTTTACTTTTATTGTTAATCCTTTCATAAAACCCCACACTGCAGGCTCTACTCCAGGCTGGCAACCAGAGGCTCTGGAAAAAGACAATGAGGCAGCACTGATCAGCACTCAAATATGATAAGCAAGCAGACTAAACATGTAAACAAGTCCTGTGCTGAGTGCTTTGTTTTGGTAGCACCAATTGTCATTTCAGTAGAGGAACAAACAACCCACTTCAGGCTATCTGGTTTATTAATTGTAGAACACTTTAAACAGTAAAAAGAAAACAAAAAATAATGTTAAGCTAAAGGGTTTGTAAGATTCTTCTCAGAACTGGGCTGTTCTAGTAACAATTTTCAAACAGCAGAAATGTTTTACTCCAACACTAGGGTAAAATAAATATCTTCATTGTCCTGATATTTGTACACCATTGTACTAACGTTGCAAAGATGGTGGACTTCATAGAGGTCCCCTCCCACCTATCCAGTTTACTCAGCATTTTTGAAAATCAGACTGTTTAATTACTGAGAACAGAAGCTGTAATTATTTTTAAAATATTTACGTTTCTTCTTAATTCAGTATGTATTTCTCCTCTTATTATGCTTAGTAAAAGAATATATTAATGTTTTGGATGACACTATTAAATTGCTAATTTTAATTAGATTTTTCTCTCCTATCCTAAATCCCCTACTTTGTATTACAGTATGTATCACTGTAGATTCATTAGTTACATTACCATGCAATGTGGTATTTTGCAATGCTGCCCAGTCAGCCTGAAGCCAGAAAGCTTGATTTTAACCTTGAATGACTTCATGGAGTTATTCTTCATACACACTAATACATTAAAAAACAAACACTGGATATAAATTGTATAAAACCAGCATTCAACACATACTACTGTTACAGCATGCAGTTGTGAAATGTACATGGGAAATAAACAAAGCATTAAGGAATGTCTTTAAAATGAGGATGGAGCAGGCACACAGAGAGGAAGAACATGTAAACAAGTGGTGGAAAAGAACAGATGTGTGCTGTTTAGACACACAGGCAACTTGCCCGAGGGAAGTTTGGATTATTGAGCTAACATGGCAAAGATACATAGTCTGTTCACATTAAAATCATAAGAGGGTTTGTGCATGTTGTGTGAAGAGTATTCCCCCTACTTCTCTAAAGTAGGTGGTTTCTTAGTGTATGCCAGAGTCACACATAAAGCAAATTTGCAGTTCAGTTTGCCTAGAAATTTCCTCAGAAATGCTGGTAAATGCTGCGTCTAGTATAAAATTCAACAGAGATGCAAGTTACAGAAGCCTCTCCAAGACTGCTGCACAAAGTCAACCGAAAAAAAAGCTTCAATAAGAGTAATAACATCAACAGGCATTAATGGTTTTGATTCCACAGATACAGCATCCCCATACTAAACCTTTACATTTTTCACAGAGTAAAGAATACAGTTCACTTCTGTCATTACTGCACACAGGTGGTCCTGGATATACTTTTTGTTTCTGAGGCCAGCTTCCCATGACACTTGTGCACCATAAAAATAAAAACTGTTGGAGTGGGAAGGGAAGAAGAAAGAGGTAATATCACCAAATACTCTGATGAAATAGTCCAGAGATTCATAGACCACAAATCTCATTTGACTTAACTTTTCCTGCCGTCACTGAAGTTACAGTCCTGGTAAAAAAGTAAGCCGTACCAAAGAAGAAACTTAGAATTACATCCACATTCGAAGAGAAGAAAGATACATCTCTTTTGGTTCTGTTTAAAGTCTGTTGATGAAAAATGGTACATACAGCTCAGCAAGCCACCAGAGTACCTAGAGAAGGAGAGAATCTATTCTATAGCAAAAGCAGCAATTTGTTCATAGTGAAATTAGTGTTAAAGACTACAGCAATAGTCAGTAGTTTGCTGCCACAAAAATTAGTTGTCCATGAGACTCAGGCTTATGCCAGTTTACCACTGTCAGAATCTCCCCTATGCTTGTCCTTGCCACATTTTATCACTTTGCTGAAGCTTTAGCAGAGTAGGGACTGAATACAGGGTCTTGCAGCAGTCAGGTAGGAAAAGGAAGAGAAGGAGGAGGTTACAGATGAGAGAGGTGATGTCAAGTGAGGTGCAAGTTTTAAAAGGAAAAGGGGTACCTCAACTGGGCCCTGAAGGAATGGACAGACATGACTTTCCAGCGACTCCAGGTATAGTATTTTCTCTTCTTAAAGAAGGAGAACTTATGCAATTGTAATGTAAGTGTTTGTGAGGTATGCAGAGCTGTTTGTGTGCATATCCACATGCTGTAAGCAGACATTTAGGAAGGCATTTGGGTACCCTTTCTTCCTGCATGGTTGCCCCGCTGTCCTTTCCACAGCACCCTGTTACTCCTCGCTAGATCTTGCACTTGCCCCCCACTGCTTGGCTCTGGCCCTTCTTACTGAACAACAGAAAACAATCTAGTGCTGCCATCCTTCTGTAGGGCCTGCGGGTACGTTTTTGCATTGGCGATGGCAACTGCCTGTGGGAGCTACGCACAGAGAGACTGTGGACTGATGGGGTGGAAGGGGGAGGAGAGGGGCTGCCACAGCCTTAGGCACAGGAAGACCAGAAGAAGTTTGAAAAGCCTAGGAAAGGACTCTTCCTATTTTCCTGATCTTGCTACAGTAACTCACCCACTGGCTCACCTCAGAAAAGTGAAGGAAAAGAGACAATACAATGGTGATGGGTAGCAAAAAGAGCAAACAAATGGTGAGATTAAAGGAACACAGTGCATCCTTTAAATTGCTTGTCCTTTTGAATTAGTCCCAACTACTTTTGAACTGAGCCATGCTTGGCAGAAGACTACTAGTAGACCTTAAAAACAGGGTGATTGAAGCCTTCAGGAGCAGCGAGTCTAAGGCTGTCAGGCTTCCTGTAGGATAGAGGCTTACAGATTTTATTTGAGAGAGGAAGAATAAGTAACACTGCTAGGCTGGAAGCCAAGCCACTAGAAAAGAGTTGTGGAATAAAGGGGAATCCAGGCAAAGTCCCTGAACACCACCACCTCCTGACAGATTTGTGAGAGGCTGCTGTTGTGCAAAAGAACGGCTGAATGTGCCGAGTGATACTTAACCTTCCTTTCCAAGGATGTGAAAAGCTGGCTATAAAGTGTACATGCAGTATGCCGTATAAAACTCTCCTGTGAAGCATACCAGTATTTACACCTATATTTTTATACCTGTGCTAAACAAGGTTGATGCTTCATGAGATTACAGACCCATGCTTGTCATGGGTTAAACTGCATAGGGTTTGTAAACAGTGCGTAAATATGCTAAATGATACAGCAGAACGTCATTAATCCACGGTAATGCAGGGAAGCCCCAGTACAGATTAGTGGGGTTTGTGGATTATGGACTGGGAGGGCATTTGAGGGGAAGTCAGCCACGTCTCAGGGCAAACTCCTCGCTCCACTCAGTAGCGCAGTGGAACGCTTGCCACTGGAAGGAGCTGCCAGGGGCACCTCTGCTCTGCTCGGCTCCAAAGGACATTACAAGCAAGGCTGATGCTGCTACTGCTTCTTTTTCAAAAGCTGTAGTAGGCCTGCTCCAAGCAGGGAATTGCACTCCTGGTCTCCCTTGGATCAGTTTAAACACTAAGCATGCACCTGCTGTGCGGACACTTCAAATCAAACTGAATTATTTGATGCATATGAATTTTGCAAGGAATTCTAACCTGCTCTGAGCACAGCTTGCATGGACAGATGTTACTCTGCACGTACAAGTCAGACCCTGAATGCAAAAGTTAGTTTCTGAGAGTTTCTAGGCTAAACAGCAGTGATGTCAACAAATACATTGTTTCTGATTTTATATGTATAATGGCTCTTTCACTCATCCAAAAGACCATATCACTCCCTAATTCACAATAATCTAGAATTTCATACAGTAAAATAATTTTCCTTCCTAACAATACATCTGATCACGTACATTTTTAACTGTGAAAGATGCTTTTACTTGTATAAAACTGAAATACTGCTAAATGTCATAGGGACAATAGTTAAAGTTAGAGTCAAGATAAAATATCAATACAGCAATCATGCTGATTAAACATTTTATTAATACATGCAGTATTAACAATTTTGAAATTGGATTTTTGGGCCCAATACTGATATTCATTGTAATTTCTTCCTTTCAAGAAACAAAATGAATAATGTATATTGAAAAAAGAAGAGTGTGAAGTGTTTGGCTTTGTGTCACGCAAATTTTACATTATCTGAAAATCAGGATATTCATTATATTTTATATAAGACATCACGGATGTCTTGGCAATGTCGTGGCCATACATGGTACGCTTTTGTAATGCTAAAAAGTTACCTGAGGCAAAGATCATTTTAAAGAGATCAGCTCTTCGTGAAGCACATTTTCCCCTCAGCAGTCTATAGGCTCAGACAATGAGTTTATGCATTTTAAGTTTATTGACCTTCGTGAATACAGTACTTGAAAACTGCTAACAGATTTCTTTGAAAATCAATGTCAGTTGTGAAGCTGTTTGTTATCTATCCAATGTTTTTTCTTGAGTGTGATTAATAAAAAAGAAAATAACATCAGTGAAATGAAAAGTCAAATTGATTAAAAAGGAAACATTCATTCCATTCTCCTTCGGAAAAGCAAAATGAAAGAGATGGATATTTTATCTGGATCTACATCTGGACTATATATATCATAATATAGTTCACCACAGACCAAGAAAGTTTCTAATAGTCAATCCTGAGAAAAGATTGTGTGGAATTCTATGCCCATATTGTAGTAGGAAAAAAAAATCAAGCTAATTTGCTTCTTCAACTTATTTTCTTCTAAGCTCGCAAAAGTAAAGCAGTTCATTCACACTGCTGGCCATATTTCAGTGTAAAACATACAGGATAAAATAGAGGCCCCTTTGCTGTCAAGAGAGGTTGATTTATAGTGATAGGGTGAAGCCAGGATTCGACCTTGGTTTCTTTTGTCACCATTAAGAGTCTTACACGGTATACTGAGAATTAGAAACATCAACATTCTTTAAAACACGTTTTTTCCAACACATTTTCTGACAGCAGCACATAAAGCCGTTTCTCAAGCAGTTTGCTGTAAAAGTAGCTAAGCCTAACTGACTGCATGGGAAATCTTTTGAGGGCAAAGCTAGTTTCCAGTTCTGCAAACAGACGTAAATATGAACTAGGTACCAAACTGTCTGCAGGACCAATCAATATAAATGTTAAAACCCAGTATAGGGTAACTTGTCCATAGACAGGTTCCCTGAATCAACTGCGGTTGTAATACAGATGGGGCCCCACAAGCTGTTCAAAGAAAACATTGCAAAAGCTGCTTGCCATTTAATGATTGCATTAACACCATTATCTACTATCTAATCGATGCTGTGATTGACAACTTTGCAAATCAGATTAGCTTTCAGTCTGCCTATGAGTAAAGCGTGGCAAGGAATGGAAAATTGTGTGGGCACCAATTTGTGGAAAATGAAAAATATTCAAAGGTATGAAGCAGAATATCACTGATATTGCAGATTAGTTGTAACAACTATACCCCAAGATATGCAAAAATCACTCTTGTGATTTTATTCACATCTTGCATCGCATCACTCCGATGTTGCTCGCATACAGTGAGGGGAAGTTCCCACCCAATGACATCATGGTTTGTCTTTGGCTACAGCCAGCTACATATTTTTAAAGAGGTCCTGTTTGTTCCATAACTGAACTCTTCACCTTTTGATTATATGTTTTGGTGGGGGGGGGTTAAAAGGAAAAAGCCTGCTAGTAAATTTACTTGAACTTGGCATTCACAGTCTCAGACTTGGGTGGGCTGCATTCCCTCCTCCGGTTACACCCTACCTGAAATCCTTGTATGTTAAATCACTTGACTAGTTCAGCCTTAATGATTGGGTCATACCCTGGGAAGCAAGTTCAGAGACACTGGAAATGTGTGCTTACAAAAACACACATAATTGTAGAAAAATATGTGAATAAACTAAGAGGGGAACACTGAGACTGTGGAAAGAAAAAACCCCACAGTTATTTGGAAGAAAAAAATTATCTCTTAGTTGTGATGAAGTGTCACAAAAGACGTATTATGTGCTACCCTTCCAGTGACACATTTTTATGAAGAAAAATGCTTCCCCCCTCCCTGCTAATCTGGAAACTTCTAAGAATTTTTATGTATTAAGACCAACCTTAACATTCCTGTCTTCTCCAGCTGCTACAAATGCATTCCCTGTTAAAAACATGTATGAGAAGAAGATATTTTTGTAAATATCTGGATCTTCATAGCAGTAGAGTGAGCTATTGATAAGCATGAACTCTTGGAGAAGTTTTATGTCACAATCAAGTGAAGTGGATTTATTATTACATTTACAGACACGCAACTTTTGTTTTCCATAGTAGCAATTTCAAAGATGGGGTCAGCAGGCAATTTTCTAATGGTCTGAAGATAACTGATAGGATGCATAGTGCTGCTGTCTTGTTTCCAGAGACTTGGAGGAGTAGCAAGGAAAAGAAAAGTCAGGAATCTTATTTAAGCACTTGGAATGAGACAGATATAAGTATCTTAACTTCCTCCTGTATGCACTGTCCTCATAGAGAAAGTGAAGGCCAGAACCACAGCTGGAACAGTTAGGAAAGATTAAATATTTTCTTAACATTACTTTTCCATTAGAGCAGTTTCTGTGGTTGGCCCTGTTTGTTCCACAAATGAAACCGGAAGTGATCCATGCCACCAGTACTCTGGCCTGGGAAAGCTTGCTTTAGAAGATCCTCAGCACATATCCCAAAGAAGAGAAGCAGAGTGGATGCTGAATGTGTTTTTTATTTTGAGAAAGTTATAGCTTTCAGGAAACAGGCAAGTGGTTGGATATGGTATCAAATTTGTGGGTTTCCCCCTTTGCTAGAATTGTCAGAAGAAATTTGTAAGTACCATTCCTACTTGGGGATTTTAGGTGGGGGGGTTGCTGATTTGATTTTGTGCCTATGTTGTGAATTCCTATCTTTTTGCCATTGGAAAGTTTCAAAACTTAGCAGCAAAATAGTCGGTGAGTGGTAAAAACTTCAGATTTTTTGAAAGTAAAGAAATATTCTGTTCAAAACTCTTGCAGAAATTTGACTTCATTCCTTTACAAGTATTCTGATCCATATTATGATTTGTCTTTATTGAAGTAGTGGTGCCAAGGCTCCCACTAGTCGTGGGGTTAACATGGAACTCATCTAATTAACCAATGTCCTCTTCTCTCGTTGTGTGGTCTGTCACACTGCGATAGGCACTGTCCAAAGCATTCTCAGTGAATGGTTTGGCTTCCTACCACAGGACACTGTGATACAAGAACTTATTCAAATAATCCTGGTGAGTCTGTTTCTACAAGGTGTTTAGTGACTTATACTGAGTTACAATCAGCCTCAGTTTCTTCGATCTCTGCTAAGTGGCAAGGTTTCCCACAGCTTGATCTCAGGCTCTTTAGCTGGATGATTCTAGGAATACGTACAGTAGACACTATGATAGTGATGTAAATATTCATTTTACCATTGAGGACCAGGGTGGGACTTTAACCTATTTGGCACAGCTGTCACGAGACTCCAATATAACTAAAAAATATCCCTCCCAGCCTACATTTTCCCAGTTCTATTTATCAGCCCCATGAAAATGCATTTCAAATGTGATAATTATCTACAGCTTTTTTCAGCTAAGTGGGAGCCCTCTCTCACAAAACTTGATGAAGACACAAGCTCTCTCCAGCTGGAGTCCAGAAGCTTTCATCACTGCTTAGTATATTAGAATCAGAAACATTTTAGACGTGTTAACAGAGATTGTATACGAACTGAGAATTATCAGCTTTACAACTGAAATCTCAGATATGGAAAAATCATGTTTTTATTAAGTTACAAAAGATACACATCTTTTGCTTTACTTAAGATGCCTCTGGAGTCTCCGTTGGTTGGTATGGTGCAGCTATGAAATAAGTAACTTATTTTCTTTCTTAATGGCTTTCATCCTCTACTTTATTACCACACAATCATGTTTCAACTACATTTCTTTAGGCATAACTGATTTTGAGCCCTGGTTGACCTGCCAGGTTGGATCTTTCCATCTGTTATGGATGTTTGCTCTACAAACAAAATCTAGGTCTTCAGCAACACTTGCCACTTACTCATGCCAATATTTGTTATCCGCTTCACTACCCAGTCGGTAGTGATGCCAAGCAGCAACATCAAGGGAACACAGGCTTTTCACATCAGCAGTCACTTTGAACTACTAGTTGTTTTTTGCTGTTCAGGGGAATTTATGTTGTGGCTTTGATGTTGACACTTAACAATACTACAGAATCAAACAAATGGGCAGTCTAAAGACAAAAGAAAAGTATAACCTATGGGTAATAATCTCAAAACCAACATGGTATATTTCCCATGTGATTCTCTACTCCCTTCCCCCTCTTCCCCCAGCACTTCCTCACCCCTTCTCTCTAGCTGAATGAAAAGTTTAAATTCATTGTGTTTATCTTACATCATATACCGCTTATCTTCTAGATTTTTTGTTATTTTATGGTTTTTCTTTTACACTCCGAACTCCACAACTCCTATTGCTATAAAAGGTGCAAAGGCCCTTAAGGTGTGCCTTTTCTTCCAGAGATAAAACCAGGCTTCTTTTCTTTAATGGTGTGGTCCAACAATGCACATCTACAGAGACATGTCCTAACTTGAGGCCAACCCTTAAGCCAGTATAGCAGTAACCAAGAAGAATCTTAGCAATTCAGAAGATGCAGTCATAGGAATGAGTCCTTTAACCAGTAGTGTCTGCAAGATCAGAATCTTACTAATTCCAAACCCCCACAATTACATTTATCAGCTTATAATCACCATGTAAGAGCTGTCAGAGTGAGATTGCTGCATTTGTCCTCCCTGTCAGCACCACAGCTGGGGTGTGAGAAAACACATGCTTTCACACTGAACCAATATAACTTGTCTCTTGTTTTGGGCTGTATCTGATGTGTCAAAATCTGGGGCCAGAGAGAATCTGCTGCACTGTTCCACTGCCAGAAGCACAAAGCAGAATCACACATTAAAAAGTACCCAATTGGAAGAGGCATTCCTTGACCAGCAATGAAATGTAGTGGCAGCATCCACTCCTGTGATGGCAAAGGGTACCTTTCACATCATTCATGTGCATAAATTGTGTAACCTTGAGCTCCAGATGCTGCATACAAATGATATTACTGGGCACATGGAGTCTCCTGTGACAACAGGTTGAAAATACTGTCCATGATAAGTGTCTTCATCAATTATGCAGTTTTATCACAGTAAAATTGCAGGTACAATGACCTTCTTTTCCTACTGCGCATTTTTATGCTGTAGCACGTTTTCTGTTAATTATGGAAGATATTTTCAGCCACTAATCCAATGCCTTGGAACCTTGCTGAATGCCAGTAGACTTGCCAGCAAACTAACCTCTGGGCAAAAAAGAAAATACATTTCCTTTCCAGAAAGCAGCCTCCTAGAAGCTTGTTTCCATCTATAAGAAAACTTTAAGGAAGAAGGAGAGACATTTTTTCAGGACCCGTTTCCAAACCACTCAGGAATTTACTCATTAAAAACCACAATGATGTTGCTGAGTAACTGAAGTTAGTCACTAAATATAACTAACTAAATGTAACTAAAGCAGTTATATTATTTTACCAGGAATAGATTGGGCAGTTTTCTTGTGTTTACTTCAGCCATTTCTGGGATCTTTTTTTTGTTCATTTTTTCTTCAAAATCTCTAAAAAGGAGGCATCTTTACATACAAGAAGGCAGCATGAGTATTTTTCCTTATGTCTTGTTTTCTGTTAACATTAGAGAATTTATAATTAGAAATGGATATTTTTTCCTAATTTTCTTCTGTAACAGACCCTGCTCATGGCTGTGCCACCAGATCAATGTGGAGACTACAGATGAACATTATAAAAGTGTCATTTAGGCAAAGCCAAGAAGCAAAGTGGCGCAAGAGTTGTGCAAACAGCCATTTTGACTACAGATTTATAGTCCATAGACAACAGCTCCTACACTGCAGCCTTTCTATCTGTTAAACAGTGTGTAGGTTGTATCAGCACTTTAAAGAAATTTTGCATATTCAGTGCAACAACAGATTGGTAACAGTTCTTAGCACTGTGGCACGTACACAAAATTTGGATATAAACTCAGAGAAGTGGAAAGGGGATCGACAAAAATATTTTCAACTACATTAACGGCTTTTCTCTAGTGCTAGTACAGCAGAGAACATGTCCCAAAAAAGTTGTTTTTTCCACCTGAATATCAGGAAAACCTTCTTTACTGTGAGGGTGGTTGTAGAATTTCCCTCAATGGATATTCAAGAAATATTCTGTGCAATGTGCTCTAGGATGACCCTGCTTACCAGGGAGGTTGGATCAGATGACCCACTGAGGTCCCTTCAAACCTCACCCATTCTGTGAAAATCAGAGGACTATGAAAATCACCTCCTGACGTGCTGCATATAGAATGACACAGACTTTATTTGGTCACCCAGATGTTTCATTGCTCTGCTTAAGAAATTGTCTACATCCTTCTCTTCTTTAGGACCTGCTTGTCCCACAGCAAGAGTTCAGGAAAAGCACACACCAAAAAATGTATTATATTTTATGTTGTTTAAAGAAAAGCAACATAGATTTTTAAGTTAATGAAACTGCCAGGTTATTTACTTTTCCAAAACTGTAGATCAGAGAAGCAAAGTTTGTCATAAGGCAGATTTCTCCAGAAACAAATGGCCTAAAACCAGTGTGAGAAGAAACATGAGTGTAAATAAAGCTCTGGGAGGTACCTCTAACTGGGATTCTGAGCAGAGGTGTCCAAGTGTTGCTGAGGAAAGAGGAAAAAAGAAGCAGTTCCTTTAAAGTCTTCCTGAATTTTCTAATCTAGGGAAAAGTTCATTGCAGGCATTTCCACTAGTTTTAGCAACATTGGAAACCTTAATGAAGACAAGATTGTTGCAGGGGCAGTTGGTTTTAGTACTGTGTCAATTGCATTTGCTCAGGCCAATGGTATTAAATACTGGCAGCCACACAAGTACTGGCAATGACAGACAGCAGCTGGGATGGTGCAAACTTAGGAAGCCTCTGAAAGCAGCAGAGACCAAGTGTCTCCTGTTGCACCCCTAGGTTAAGTCTTTTACAGTAGTAGTTACTGCTTTTAGGCATGTGTGGGTAGCTGCTGTATTATATTCTGAAGAAACTGGCACATATTCTACTATCGTTCTTCATGCTTAGTGATATTAGAGCATATGAGAAATGAACCAGGAAAGATCAGACACAGAGTTTTAGAGTCTGTTCTGCATATAGAAAGCATTCAGAGGTAGAACCCTAACCCAGTAGCACTGTGGTAATTGTAGCTTCTGCTGTATCAAATTAAGAAATGCAGTGACTGGTTTTCCTGAAAAAGAAAAATGATACTCCATCTCCTCTTTGAGAGAGTCAAAGGCTTTTTTAATGCTGTTTTTGAATTTGGAGAAAGAGATACTAAAAATAATTCATCAGCTTTATTTAAATTATGCAATGTAATACATAAAACATGAAGATTACAACATCATGCAATATAGCTGTAACAAATTAAAACTGCTTGTGCATATGCATTATAATTCCTTCTTTAATTACTGGTCCCTAACCTCTTTCAGTGGATGCAGAATGAACAGTGTGGAATTAAGCACTGATATCTAATAGTGCCTGCTCTCTATTCATTGCCGACTCATTGCTTCTCTGTGCTTACATTAATTTCTTTTAAGAGCACTCCTACGAGCTGCATGGTTGCTTTTACTTCTGAAGCAGTAAGATTAAAGAAAAAATATTAATAGGTGTCAAATAGGACTTGATTTCTTGATGTTGCGTATTATGAAATACATAAAATATTTATGGTGTATTGCCTGTTGACTTAATCATCACTAGTAAGCTACCCTAAATTAAACCCCAGCATCTTAGAAGTGGCATTGTGAAAACACATCCCTCAACCTCTTCACAAAATATCAGATTAAAGCTATGTGTTACATGGCATCACACAGAGATTTTTGAGAAAGAAAATTTGGTATCTTACAATTTCTTCAGAATTCTGTAAAGAACAGTCAGCAACCTCAGTCATGATCCTGTTCCCTGCCTTCTAATTTTCCTAGAAATCACACAGGGATTACACATAAAATGCTTCATTTTACTATACAGCTCTGCTCCAATGTAGAAAAATCTATTCTGTGCACTACAAAAAAAGGCATGGCCTGGTACGCATGAAGGTTAGGTGAGAAGTGTGTAGTTAACTTTAGGTTATAATCCACAAAAGGGATGAACTTGTACAGGTAACATATATTATGCGCTGGATTTTGCGAAATCAGTATGACTGCACACAATGTCAATAATTTTCTGTTTCCACAGCACTCCCAGGGCCTGCAGCCTGTGCAGCACAGCAGTTGCCACGAGGTTTTTCATATCCAGGCCTTTTAGCAGTCAGCATCCACACACACAGCCAAACACCTTAGGCAAGTGAAAGTCAACTCCCATTAGAAAATTCAGGTTGTAACGAGGCCTCTCACTCAACCTCTTGCTCAACAGCAAGGCCAGCTGCGTGGTCAGTCCAGGTTGCTCAGGAGCGTCTGCTTAGGAGTGAAAATCCCTGAGGAACCCACCCCCACGGCACAGCTGTCCGCAGCATGAATAACTTTTTCCTTACACCCAGCCTGAGGCTCTCATTTCACCTCACTCCCGTTGTCCCTCGGCAGGACACTGAAGCCCCTGGCCGCCTCTTCTCGACCAGGTCCCCACGAGTGCTGATTCCTTCCGCAGGCCGCAGCAGTCCCGACCCTCCACCTCCCCGCACGGGAGGGTTTCTCCAGCCGGGCCACCCCGGGGATCCCGCCGGGCTCCCGCTGGTGTGTCCGTTCCAACCGCGCGCGGGTGCCCGAGGGGCGGCACTTGCCGACGGCTGCGGAGAGCCGGGAGGGGTCACCGCCTCCCCTCCGCGCCCGCGCAGCCCGCGGTGCCGCAGGAGCTCATTCCGCTTGGAGACACCGCGGGACAGCGACACCGCACCGCGCGCACGGCCGGCGCCCTGCCCGGACTCGCCAGGGGCCATGGCTTGCCAGCGGCGCTGACGGACAGCGTCTCTCCGGTGCGATGCCCACGCTGCGCGACGCTCCCGAAGCCCATCCCGGCCCCAGGCTACAACCGCAGCCCCGACGGGCAGCGGCCGCTGGAAACGGCCCAGGAAGAGCGGGCGGGGACGAAGCGCTTCCTGCGGAGATTGACGGCTGGGCCAGCCAATGGCGGCGCGGGGAGTGCAGGGGCGGGGCCAGGCCGGCTGGGCAGGGGCGGGCACGGGGGCGGGGCGCGGGGGCGGGCGGGGCGCGGATTGGCCGGGGGGCGGGGCCGGGGGGGGGTTCTCCCG